>PVMI01033847.1:0-13395 GCA_008528875.1 Aulacorthum solani | reverse complement strand
TACATTGACTGTTAATACTTTAATGCACTGTAATAGTTGAGCTATATTTTAAATAAAAAGCTAAAAAAAAAAAACAATATTTTAAATTCTAATATTTTTTACTTTTATTTTTTATTTTATGGAAGTATAAAATTTGTCGAATAGAGATAGTTATAGAAATTAAAACTAATAACTTTTCAATCTTTTTATAAAAAAATAAAATTATTATCATTCATAAAAAAAACTAATAAAATTGTAATTATCTATAAATAGCACATTAAGATCAAAAATGTTATGAAAATTATATCATTCCTAGTAAATCCTAATAAGAATATTTGGTTAAAATCCCCCCTTCCTAAATTACCGATTAGTTACAATTCGTTATACCAGAAACCACCAAACAAGTCGATAATTGTCAATTGAAGCATTTCTCTCTGCTTCAAAAGTTGAAGAATAACATGAGTGAAGACAAACTAAGAAAATAAAAAAATAAAAAATATATCAGTGTAAAACCAATATATTTTTTAATTTTCATTATAGCTCCGTTCAGAATCTAAAACTGTGGGTAACTGGTATGCCTGTATACTAATCTTGAACATTCGCGAAACGGGTTCAATATAATATTTTGATATATTTAGTGATTGGTGCTGCTGCTACAAAAATGCAAAAATAAATAAAAACCTGGTACCTACGCTTGTCTTTTCTGTTTTCGTTCTGTTTTCGAAACATGTGGCGATCTATTTGACAACGATACACAGTTTGGGGCAACGCATATCAGCGCGATAGCCGACGATACTGTTTACATATTATAATTTTATTTATATTTATAGATATTATATATTATATACATGCATGGGTACATGGCACCCCGCCGTGTCGATACGGTTAATTGGTTTGACCATGTGTGCGTGTGTGTATTGTGTATACACACACAAACACACACACACGACGATAATGATATACTTACAGAGCGCGCGTGTGTCAGTCAAACAATATTGGTGTATAATATTATAATGTATTATTGTATACGTACGCGACTACAATCGAACGAGTATATATAATATTAAACGTATAGTGCGTTCACTGGTCGAGGCCTAAAGTTTTGTTAATGCACCACGGGATTCGTCGACAGTGACACAACGTTAAAAAAAATATAAAAGTTTTTGATTCTATTTCAATTATTGTATGATTATGGTTGCTTTAAGTGCGTAGTACGAAATTCTGTAGATTTTCAGGAGCTACGGTATGAAGCAGTGATCAAGTAAAACCAGTGTTGGATAAGTTACTTTTAAAAAGTAATAGGGTTACTCGTCATTTAAATAAAATTGTAATGAAATTATTTTTCTTTGCAATCAGAAAAAGTTACAACTTTTTGTTCAACTTGTTACGTTGTTGTCACTTTCAAGTTACAAAAAAAAAAAAATACAATTCACAATCGTCATTCGGCAACAAACGTAAGTAGATTTTTAGTTATTCTTTTTTTAAAATTGTATTCGTAAATATTTTTATAAATAATTCAATATATTTTTTTTTAGACATAATGTATTATATTCAAATTTTAAAAATAATTTCAATTACTAAACAAATAAGACACTCTGCCACTCGTAAGTATAGGTATATACTCTGTTTCAAATAAGATAGTAACTTCAGGTAGTGACCGTTTTCGTCTGGTTCTGTTCGAACACATACATTGATTAAATGGGTTTTTATCGACTTTTGTTGTCAATTTTTCGTTTCCAACGATCACCGCGGCCGGTAAAATTGCTGTCCGTGTTATTCTTGGCAAAATACAAGCTAAGCGGTTGATAGAATAATAAAGTAGCAGGGCTCTGTAGCCCACTACCTGAGATTACTCTTATTTGAGATAGAGATAGGTAATACATATTAAAATATAATTGCTAGTATAAAATCAGCATATTGTGATATTAAATGTGTAATATTATTATTAAGCTAATAAAAAAATATGAAAAATATTTTTTTTCTTTTGTAAATATTCACTATGTTTGTATCACGAATCGAGTTTTATTGGGGAAGTCAGTCCCCCGACAAAATATAAAAATCGATCATCCGAAATCAGAAAATGTATAAGGATTATTTTTGACCCATCCTAATAAATTTAATTTTGTTCAGGTTATTTAAAGTTTTCAATGTGAAATTTTCATTAAAATTAGAAACTACTGAAACGTATAGCTACAAAAGATGACATGGTAAAAAACTAAAAACTATGACTAAATAGATTTATTTAGATCTATTTAGTCATGGGAAAAATATTATTCCTATCAGTGAATTTTTAAAAGCATATGAATCTGATAATTTTAATTTATAAATTTATATAGGTAGTACCTAACTATATGAAGTATTTATTATATATATTGGACAAATAACAACATACGTACCTTTTCCTATTTTTAATTCTATTGACAAATTTTAATTTTTAATTAATAAAGTATCATGTATGAATGTGTATGATTGTACATTTTATACATAATTTATGACAACCTGTTTTAATTTTGAATGTTTGGGCATTTATATTATAATTAAAAAGTGTATATTTGACAAATTATCCCTATTTTTATTATTTTTTATGTATCGTGGACCTGATTTTTTTCCTTCGGGACTTTGGAAACTTATTATAGATTTACAGATGACAATAAGATAATGAGGCATAGTTTCAGAAATATACTAAAAATGCAAGAACGTATTACTAATTATATTTGTACCACTATTTAGTCGGGAAATGTATTATAACGCTGTTATGATGTGTGAAAATCATAGAGACCATGAGACCCCTTCAAACTACAAGAGGACCGGAAACGGGTCTATATAGTTTAATTCGAGCACGCACATATTATAATAATTAATAACCTTATATAGTGTTATGCGATCATTTATATTTAAATTATAATATATATAGATATATACAGAACAACAATATTCCGGACGTAGAATGGCAGTTTTTCATATAAGGTCCCGCGCAATAATAATAATAATAATACGATGATGATAATAATAATATGATTAGAAACGAAAAACACCAGTTACGCATAAAAGGTCCCTGCATTATGTTACAGATAGATATGCATAATATAATATAATAATATAGTAAGGCACCCACACTTTTACAGTACCTGCAGTATATTATACATATTATTTTATCATTAGTATATTACATTCCTTAGATCGCGACGCGTCCGATTACAATGTTTATTAGTTTATTACGTACGACTCGTCTGCGCCGCCCTTATCGATTTTTCCGAAAGGGGCCGCCTAACGGGCACAACGGCGCTCGGGTTGCGCTGGGTTCAGTTCCGGCGTCTCATCCGCTAGCGACGGTTCACGACGAAAATAATATAACAACGTGTCGTCGTCGAGTTCAGTGTTTTGCCCGCGAAAATATTGTTATAAATTATGTTATTCTCTACAGATATTCATAGGCGCTCTGCAAGACGATTATAGATGTATTTTTTTTACCTAGGTATTATCAGCTAACAAATTATTAATAATTTTAATATACATACCTATGTATAATTGTCATATACTTATATAGGTACTTTCCAACGTGCCGAACTCGGATATGGCACCACTGCTTCGAATTCTGACAGTAGCTCAATCAGTCGTATGTATATAAGAATAATAATAAATATATATTGTTAGTATATCATGACCGATTGTCCGACTATTTCATTAAATTATTTCAATACCCTTGTAACTCTTATACACACGTATAGGCGAAATTCTGTTCAATTATGGTAAAACTATTTAAAAGATATCTAATAACGTCAGAAATCGTCGAAAGTATATCCTATTTTATAGGTATTATAATAATAAGTATAATGTATACCTATAGACTATAGGTTTGTTTCGATTACAAAATAGCCAATATGGATTGACAGGTTTTAAAATATTATCCACTATAATGAGTGATGATTAGTGCAATAGCGCCTATCAGCCCTAGCGACTGGTAGTGACAATTGATGAGACCCAATAAATTAAAACTACACTAATTTTACTATTTTTGTACTTCGTGATAAATTTAATACTCGATAATAATATTTTATACATCACCTCGATAAAAATTAATAAATTATCTAACCGATGTAAAAAAAAAAATAACGGTAGATCCTACCTGTATGCCATAATTATTATATGCATCTGTTATAGTGATATACAATTTATATTTATGTGTAGGTAGATTTTTAAATATTAACCATTATATTCCGTCAGTATAACAAATGAGTATAAAATGTTTTTATCGTAAATAATAACTAGTTAACAACAAAGGTATTACCTATAACCTATTACCTATTAATTATTTTAATTGAATTGTATAGTGTACGCTTAAAATCAATAATTGATTATTGATATTATAAAAAATTCATCATGGTAAGTACCTAAGTTGAAGGTCTTATAAGTTGATTATAAATTTTATGAAAAACCCACTTTATGAAAAAAAATTAGTAAAAAAATTGTTGATATAAATGTTATTTAAACACTTTTTATACAGTTCCATTAAATAATAAAATAAAAGTGATTATATTGTTTTTTCTTAAAAACCTCAATTAAAATCTTAAAATAAAAAAAAAATTAAAAATTAAAAAATACAATTTACAACATTAAATAACTCAAATTTAGATATGATTTAAAAATAATAACGTTAATTTGTTAACACAGTGTTTAAAAACAAATATACATTTCAACAATAATTAAGAGTTATAAGTTATTACATAATATACAGTGTTTTATACAAATAAAATCAATACCTAATACCTTTTTTTTAAGTATATACGAATCTCGTAATATAATCTCGTATACACATAGTAATATACTCGTATTATTATTGAGACTACGGGGTTTTATTTTAGGTACCTAATAAAGTACTAGCTAAAATTAACATAAATAATTTGCGTGTTTAAAAACAAAAGTTTTATACGTTTAAATAGGTTATTAAAAAATATAAACATAAAGTGTCAAAATTCAAAAATATTAACAACTTATTTAATAAATTCAAATTCACTTAAATTATTTAGGTATCTACCAATTTAACTATATGATTATATGAATATGATTTTAAAAATATGAACCATGTTCATAATTGTATATCTATTATCTAAAGTACTTATAATATTTATGGACCATGGTACAGTCAATTCTCGATAATTCGAAGTTGGTGGGACCTATAAAAAATTTTGAATAACTGAGGATTGCTGAGTGGTTCAAAGTATCGGGAGGGCAGAAAAACAATTAGAATTACTGAGTTATGAATAAATGTCGTGCCTACAATAATAGTTTGATATTTATCGGAAATAATAAGCTAAATTTATACACAAACGTAAGATAAATTATTAACGACAAGATTATAAGAATTAATACATTTCAGTAAAGACTCTTCGAAATTTTGAGCTTTAAACTTCCAACTGTCGTGTGTTAAAGTCTAGTGCTCCCTAAAATTTTACTACGGACTATTGATGAGTGAGATACTTAAGTGTATTTTTTTATTTGAATTACTGCGATATTTTTAGAGGAACAATCAGATACTTCGAATTACCAATAGTTTCAAACTATCGAAGGTTTGAATTATTGAATGTCAAATGTACCTATAATATTATAACATAAGTGATTAAAATAAAAATATTTTTATAACGTATTTAAAGACTTACCACTTATTAGTGATCACGTGACTATTCTAACAAGGTTTTATATATACAGACATATATAATATATATTATGTTCAACTACAATAATAATTGTATGTAGGCTAAATTAAATGTATATTAAGAACTAATAGCCCAGTAGCTGATATTTTTTGTTTAATAAAAAAAAACAAATAAATAAATAAATTGTATAAAATTCAAATAGTAGTCGTAGAAGCGTTTTGGTACGAGGAATCTCCGAGTCTGCAAACAATATAAATATTGAATATACATACTACATACCCGGTTAGGAGCCACCCTCGGCTAGTAATCCTCAGAAAACATGCTAAGCGGTGCTTCGGATCGGAAGTGATGAAACTCAAATACATACATATACACACGGCTAGTTCACCGGAATGTCGTCTCACAGCAAAACACTTAACTTATTCGCAAACAGCAACGAGGTAACGGTTTAATCGATAACCGTTGAGATTCAAGTGATGGCCTGGGGAACGTGAATTAAATGGTTGGCGTCCACTATTTTTCATTAGTAGTGTTCAATAGAAAATATATCGCGGACACCCTCTAGTGATTTACATAAAACATAATATGGATGGTGACCGCAACTGAAGCCCTATCTAGGAATTTTGGAACCCAGGTATAACTTTTTGGAGAGACCCTTCAACCTAAATTATAAATTCAATTTCTTTTACTATATCGTTTTTTTTATATTCAATCTATTTTTATGATTATAAATAAATTATACCATAAGTCTAGAAGTAATTATTTAATATTTATTAGTATTAGAGTAATATATGAGGGCCACTAATTATGTAGGGAACTGGGTCTGCACCCTCCCCCTATAAGTAGGGCCCTGACCGACTCAACCGTTTAATGAAGAAATTGCAATACAAATTAAAATAATTAAGTGTAGGTATAGTTTAATAAATAATGACAAATTGAAGAATTTTTATGCATTACAACATAGATATTGTTTCTAAAAACATAGTTTTAAAATATTACCCACTGTATACTATTTGATTTAGGTTACTTCCATGGTAAACTCAAACAAAATATATTATCATATTTGAGAGTTTATGTAATTGCTAAAAACTAAAATACCTTTTTTCTTTAATCATATTCTTTGACACTCCCAAGGATTAAATAAGTACCTACGAATAAACATGTTATAATTACTTCAATAAACTTTAATTTAATTAAACATGGAATGCTTATGCAATTTTATATTGTGCATTTCTGTTTAATAAAATTATCCGTATATTTTTACATAGAGTCATTAACATAAACACAGTGTTCTAAGTCTATGGCAAAATATAGAATTCAATTTTGTTCAAATGCGATGTCAATGTAAACTATTTATTACGGTACATTATAGGCGAAAAGTAAATATTAAAATAGTGTGTCCGGTGCAATGGTACGTACACACCTACACGTGTATACACTATACTATATTTTAAAAAAACCATTGTAATTTTCCGGTACGCAAGTTGGCTGGACGTAATGCGTGGGGACGATGTGCATCGTACCATGTGCAGTGTAATAATAATATGTATGTATAATAATGATAATATTAATATGTATTGTACACAAAAATGTTGCGTGTAGATTTTACGTGGACATGAAAAATGTCAACTGGCGGGACGTACGTTTCCGGAGAGGATATCCGGTGGCGGTCAGCGGGCCTTTGTTATCATCGTTGTCATCGTCGGGGTCGACGAGTACTATAGTCATATTAAGCACAAGCCTTTGATCTCGTATCTGTGGAGCTAACCACGCTAAACCTGAACGATGGGCAACCTGCAAAGTTCGACGCCGTCGTCGCGTGGCGGCACGAAAAGCCGGAACAAAAGGCCACAGATTACCGGGACCCGCGATTGGCTGTTGGGGGGCGCGACGAGGGTGCTACGGAAACCAGTTGCACCGGCGCCCGCGGCGGCGGAGGTGGAGGCGGCGGCAGCAACGGCGGATCACGTGACCGTGACCAGTCGTGACCTCCGCCGGCAGCGGACTCCCCCGGCCCGCGACGACGATACCGATCATCATGCAGATGAGCAGCAACAACAACACCGGCAGGAGCACCACTGCAGCAACCGCCGCCGCCACCGCAACGACCGCGACGACGAGTCCGCCCGCAGTTCCTCGGAAGAGGAGGACTCCTCAGTATTCGCCGACACGCTGACCAGCCCGCAGAGCGTGTACTCGGACGCCAGAGACGAACCGGACGATATCATGGTGGTGAACAGCGGCGAAACGTTCGGCGGCAGTACCGGGCGCCCGGCCGCCGCCGCCCACCAGGCTTTCACGATCGTCAAGCACCGAAAAGTCGAACTGAACCCAGCCAAATTACAGTCGACAGTCGCCAATGGTAAGTCCTAGCTACTTACGATTTCTTATGATATGCTATTAAATTATATCCCAATTCCGCCCTCCACGACCAGCCCCCAACAACTAAAGCTACCACCCAATATACAATTGACATTGGCCTCTTTATTAGCCAGTAGGTATTTTTAATATATTATGCCCATATAAGTTATACTGGTGTGCCTGTGCAGGTTTAAGCAGCGAAAACTTCTGCACCAGTTTTAGAATACATTTTTGTAAACTTTTTAACTAGTTAATTGATTTTCTGATTTACTTGAAAACTTAACTAATTTAATTGACTATTGAAATAATTTGACTTTCTTCAGTCGGTATAAAAATAATCTATAAG
The DNA here is from genome assembly GCA_008528875.1 of Aulacorthum solani. NCBI lineage: Eukaryota > Metazoa > Arthropoda > Insecta > Hemiptera > Aphididae > Aulacorthum > Aulacorthum solani. The sequence continues at coordinate 5,055 of PVMI01033847.1, read as the reverse complement.
TTACAACTATAGACATTTTTTATTTTAATGGTTGTATACATTAATTACTGCACCTATACCTACCTACTAGGTTTTAAATAGTCTCACGCTATAATAATAGGTATAGTAATAAGTAATAATACTATATTCCTGTTATGTGCTTTGATTAAATAATATTATATACCAGATACCAATAATCTGTATACAGATTTGTTTGTGTTATCCATATAATAATTAAAAAAGTGTGTTACATTTTTTTTAACCGAGTTCAGTTATTATTTTTTTCAATGTTAACTTTAAAATTCAAGAGTTATATTTATTATTTGTTAACTATTAATTTGCTAACTTAACAATCTTGTATTTACTTAACTTAAGTTAAGTTAATTATTTTCATTAACTTACCTATATTTGTTTTTATATTATGGGATATAATAGTTAGTCTTAGTAGCATAGTTACATCAAATGTGGCAATACCTATTATAGGCAGTGTTAAACATTTTTTTTCCTAATTTACGATATTGAGGTATAGTCGATTGCAATAATTATTTTAATTAAACGTCTTAAACCAGTATATAGTAAAAATAGTAGTATAAATATTTATTTATTAAACATTACACGTTTTTGTATGAAAAAAAATGTATTTATAACACCATAATGATGTAAATAATTTCTATAACAAACGAGTTTTTTATTCATTTGATCATAAATGATTTGAATTATTTAAAGTATAATAGATTAATAGTTTTTTTCGGAGGTTTTTTTGTAATACTTCTTACTGATTAGAAATTTATAAATTTTAAAAACAGTTAACATTTAGTTTTTGGAGTATTTTTAATGGCCCAAACCGTGTTTTTTAAATGGGTAGGTATTATGTGGAACAATCCAAAAAAAAAAATCACCTAATAAGTAATCAAAAATATTTACCCCGTATTACTCATAAGTACAATCTCTATTAAATTTCTATTGATTTGTTTTGTATAATTTATTTTTTATTTCGAAAAAAACCACCGTAAAACCACTTGTCTTCTGAAACCACTAAGCAATACACTCTAATCAGAATATATTTTGTGGAATTCGCATCAATTGTATTCGCATTTAATATTTAACCACTACAAAAAATGTATTAAATTATTAGATTCAAGTTATAATATTTTAACTATAATTGTTTCTATATACCTCTAGTTAAACAACAAAATACAAAATCGTACAGTGAAAAGTTTAAAATGTTTATACGTTGATTGTATTATCAGTTGAAATTAATAAACTAAAAAAAAATATTGTATTAGGTTATAATGAATATACAATCATGTGAAATATGAAAGTATTCAAAGGATTTCATAATATGCTCATGAACTATAATGAAATTACCCAAAATATAAATTTCAATTTGTATAGGTTTAACAAAAATTTAATATGACAAACATTGCGAAATCAGTGAATTGAAATATTTATCATTATTTCGACAATACAACATGTAAATGAAATATTAAAAAGTTATTTTAAACTTAAAAATCATAACTCGTAAAGAACAATTCAATGGTATTATATTAAAATTAAATAGTATGTATAGATTTAAGACTATCTGCCAATATATAGGTACCGTTTAACTATTTAGTCAATATAACAAAACTGTCTAATTCTAATTGCAAATTGTAATTCAATTTCCAAATAAAATGGACTCCTTGGTGGAATTTTTATTTAAACAGTTTTGAAGTTATTTTAGTGTGTCCAACCACAGAAGACATTTTACAATAATTTACACCACAATATAAATCCATGTCTATCGATCACGATAGATGACTAGAATATTACATATTACCCATCCGTAATAATGCATTTACGGAGTTACGAGTCTTTGGAATGAGTCCAAACATACGACTCCGGGGATGTTAAAATTGTTTGTTGATCATGGTTTTTTTCCAATATATAAGTCTCTCGAGAAGACCACACAAAAGCACAATATTATAAAACATGGTATCCATTATACAATGCTATATTTTACTATATAATAATCATGCTACGAAAAATAAATAAGTATCACTTTTGTTAAAAACGACTGAAGTGTGGTCGTGTACACTGTACCTACAATTTACGGTCTACACACAGTCAACAACAGTATTTATACAGTAATAACTAAACTAATAACATGTATTTGCGCGTAGGAGGGTAAAACGATCCCGAGAAATTCTCCATATTAAAAAAACAATTATGCGAGTCTAAATTACTGCTGTGCTTATTATTTTTATAACTAATGATTTTATCTCTCATATAAAAAGATTAATATCTTTGTGCTAAGAATTTTCATGAGAAATGTTATAATTTAAATATCCAAAAATATTGTACTGAACTCCTTATATACTCACACCTACATATATATTTACCAATCTCGAGGTAGAGTTTTTGGTTTATAATAATCTGAACCCATTACACAATTTCAAACAATTAAATAGTTTTCATTTGTAAATAAAATAAAATGTCAAAAATTGAAAAATACTATTTAATTTAACGACAGTGTTAATGTTTATTAATTCACAATAATGCGACAATTTAACACCTATCTAATGTACAAAATATTACATCTCCATTCATCACTAATGATTAATTTGCAATGTGTTATGACTTTTGAAAGAGTAATGTAAGTATATTTCAACAATTGACAAACATAATCGATAAACTAACGAGTAACGAGTTAATGTTTTGACAAAATGTATTATTTTATATATAAGGGACTATAGGTATATGCTAATTTTCACTTTTAACTCATATAAATGTTGTAAGCTATTAGATGTATCATTTTTAATTATTATGTTTATTTTATTTTTTGGTTGCCATTTAGATTTATATACAGATAATAAAATTGCTTATACTTTTTCTATAGGTAATTAATAAATTAATAACATAAAATATTTGTCACTTCTAACAATTCTAACTTTAATTTTAAGCCATTGCGAGATGACATAATATTAATGAAACAAAATTATTTTAATAGACTATCAAGCTAATTGCTTGATTATCTTATTTACTTACTTTATTTAATGTTAGCTGTAGACTCTATATCTTGAAATCCAAATTCTGAGAAAAAAAATAAAATTGAGTTAATTTTAAGCAAACATTTACACTCAAATTAATACTTTATAACATAGTAGTACGCTAGACTATGTTTAGTGTATTATAGACGTTTTGAGGGGAATATTGTTCTCACATTCAACAATTTTGAGTTATTAATACGTATACAATATGTTATTAATTATTATTTTTATTATTGACTTATTCATGTATGCAATTAAATAATGAATAGGTACAAACTATCAATTGTGGGGTTCCCTTTATTATTAAAATTTAACTTTGAATAGGATATCAAATGAACTATTATTTAAGCTATTCCTGCGGTGTATTGTTAATAATACATATGTACACGAATAAATAATTTGTTTAATTTTTCTTTATTTTCTGAAATATTGTTACATTTTGGTTTTTAAAATATCAAAATATGAAATTTGCTATTGTTATATTTTAAATTATAGGTACCTAACTTACCTATATTACATACTATATACGATTTCTGGTAACTTTATTTATTTTATAATTATAATCATAATTAGTGATTTTTGTTTTTTTATTAGTTTAAAATCATTACCTGATACGTAGGTATCAGGTATGCAGGTATATTGAAACCATTTTTTGGAGAGAAAAAATATATAAAATATTATTACTTATCAAATTCCAATAAAACTAGAGAAGTGATACAATTTTTTCTTTTTAACTTACAAGAAATCAGTTTATAATATGTACCGTGTGGGAGAAATATGTACAGTGTGAGAGACAACATTTTTGCATATCATCTGTCTAGACACATGCGTGTCGCCTTAAGACATACAATGCAGTAGTATGAATAATTAACTTGCAGTAGGATGCAAATATATAGAGAAGTAATTTAGGCCCTTATAGTCAAAGTAATAAATTAATTCTTAATATGCATATATAATCTTATCAACTATTTATGCAAATAACTAAATTGATTCTTACCGATAAAATAAAAAAATGTATGTGGTGAATAATTCTAATATATAATATTTTTGATCCTTTGAATAAATAATAACTTATAAGTAGGCTGTAACTAGGTACTTCAGTAATATTTTGTAGTATAATGACACACCGAANNAAGCAGCTAACTAAATTTAAATAATGTACCAATAGAAAAATAATAAACTTACACTATTTTGGCTACCATCACAAAAATACATGATATAATTATTAATTAATGAATATATTGATGATACAATAATTCGGATGTAGGAAATTATAACACATCAACCTACGAAGTAGGTATAGATGACTTATAGTATTATAGTACGAAATCCTCTATACTGCAAGATATTGTCACTTTACAGTTTTACACTACTAGTATGCATTAATTATTTCCGTAGATTAACAACTAGTTCGAAAAAAGATAAATTATATAAAATTTCATGCAGACAATTCATAAAATCATCTGATAACAACTAACGTAATCTATTATAACTTATAAGTAGGTTCTAAATAATAAGTACCTGCATTCTAAATTATTAATTAACCTTTGAAAAGTTCTATACGTGGATAACAATACGTTTTTTTAACGTTTCGTTTAAAATCTCCCCCCCTCAAAAAAATAAAAACAATAATGATAATAATAACTTCAAATTATTATATTTTCATGCAGTGTCAGATACGAGAAGCCCGGGGGGAGTGATAAATCGATTTTTAATGTTATATATAATTGTTTATAATATGGTATCAATACCTATTATACTATAAGCAAGATATGTTATCCTGAAATAGAATTACACGTAAGACATAGGTAAAATATTCAAATCTCTCATAAAAATAACCTTACTGTAACATATCAATTTTATCATTCAAAGTACCACTCGAAAGAATGAAAATATACATTAAATACAAAATCAATAGTAGTAATGGGTAATTCCGTAAATGAGACACTTAAATAACTACAGTAAACAAATTAACTGAAAATGTATAACGTGCAGGTATTTATTTTTACGTAATTCTCAATAACGAACAACTTTCAACTGTGGATTT
>PVMI01033802.1:0-24279 GCA_008528875.1 Aulacorthum solani | reverse complement strand
ATTAATAAATTAATAAATAATAAATCAAAAATTCATTGAGCTTATGTAGGTACTAATGGTACTATGTCGGAGTAGTAAAATAGTTTCATAAGTGTGTTAAAAATGTAATTTATTACGTCCGCAGTCTAAATGAAAATATTCACACATTAAATATAGCTGGTAGTCTATATAGTACCCGGTATATAGGTACATAATATTCATCGTAATTCGTAGGTACGTTATGTGAGAACCATCATTAATTCGAATTTCTTTATAATAATTGCACTCATTCTGACGTTCTTCTTGATCGTTAATTGCCTACGCCCACTCATGAAACGCACAAGTATTTATATAATTGTGATAATAATATATTATTGTAAAATAACTGGATTCCTATGGTATTTACACCGAATAGGTAGGTACCTACATTTTAATATTATAGTTGATTGCAATTTGCAATTGCACACGCGGCTATAGTGTCTACGAGAGACTGTGCGTTCGCCATGGCAATACGAAATCTCATTTTCCCCGCCCACGCCTCACGGGTTACAGGAAAACCAAAGAGTTCGAGACGGCCAGTGTTCGAGAATAAGCGCAATAACACATACGTCAGGCCGACATTGTCGTTGCGGTGGTGCTGCCGCCTGCCATCGCCATTCGCCACGTCCGGTCCGGTGGTCACCGTCACCGGAGGGAGTAGTAGCAGCAGCAGCCTCGGCGGTAGCCAGCAACATTGCTGCCTGCCGGTATCGCAACTATCGGGCTTTTTCTTTTACCGTGCAGCCTGGTCACACTGCGGTTCAACGGTGATTTTCTGTCTTTGGCCCGCAAGGGAATTTTATGTTGCTATCACTATTCACTTTTATTGCCCTTCTGTTGCACTGTAAATTCCACTCTGCTGCAGTAGCCAGACCGCGGCCGGTTCGTTAGTCTTGTCATTACTTTCGGACCGTGGTGTGTAGTGTTTTCGTAGATTTATTCTCGCGCATCACTCGACTTGTGTTGGCTTGGTGAATTCGACTCGCAGTATTTATATTTTGTGATATTCGAAAAAATTAATTGACACATAAATGTCGAGAAGTTGATAAAAAAAAAAAAATTACAAAAATACCTTGCACCGAGTGCAGTGTGCGGGCGAGTGTCGGTTTTGCTGAAAATCCGACTTCAAATATTTCAAAGAAGTATTTATGTAAGTGATTGAAAAATATTATAATATTTTACCACTTGATCTTGACGTTTAAACTCGACGGGTTGGCGTGTGATGGATCTTGTACCGGTGTATTGTATGCATAGAAAAAAACTCGTTTTTATTTAGTTACACTTAAGGTCTGCTAATCGTCTGGTTAATTTTAACAAATGACGTAACACTGTGTGTAACGTATACATTCTTAGTGTTTTAAAAATAAATCGGTTTCATATTTCAACGTGTGCACACTTTGGGCCAATGTATTCAAACGTAGGTACCCACTCACCCCTGCTGGGTTTTTATGGTTTTGAGTAGATTCTCGAAAATGGATTTCCGAAGACCAAGCAATCCACAATCCATATAATATTATTAACTATTATAATTATTGTGTTAAAACCTCTCAATATTTGTGTACAAGCCCTAGTAAGTAATATGATAGTAGGACGTAGGTATAGGTACTAGGTACACACATTTCATTGTTTCATTGTGTACAATGTCAGCGTTAGAAATTACCAAATGGTATTTCAATAATAGTTGCAGCACAGAGTGGCAACAAAGCAATATTTATTTTGCATGTACAACTGAATAATGTTAAAAACAAAAATTGTTGTATAATATTAGTATTAATATTACATTCACCTCTGTATATTTTAATGTGCAAAAATTACATTTCATTGCATTTATTTTATTTGCATTTATTCATATTTTATTGTGATTGATAATATATATAGGTATGGGAACCTATTACATTTTAGTCCGATTGAATAATATGGTAACGTCTGTTTTACTGAGCATGATATATATAGCTGATTCTAGGTTTAGTTCTATAGTTAGGTATATTTTTAATAATATGTGTGGTATTAAAATTTTTAAAAATTCTTCTTTTTGTTATTTAGAAAACCTTTATAGTTAATTTACATTGTACCCACAACTACTTACCTACTATTGATTTATGACTGTTAAAGTAAATTATCTATTGACTATTACCTACTTATAGGAAGGTACCTTATTATTAATTTTTGGGTGTATATATATAGAATATAAATTGATTGTATTGAATTCTAATTGAAATCAATAAAATCTTTTTATTCTGTTATTTATCATGTTTACAATTTAATTGATAACTGATTAGTGATAATTGATAAATGATGGCGTTCAAACATATAAGTATAGTATGGTTCATCTAATCCGCTTCAATGTCCAAAATATTCAATTGTTTAGATCTTTAACTGTTTTAACTTATAATTTATAAGATATAATGGACAAAACTCCATAGAAAACAGTATATTATACAGTATTAATTTAAAATAAATACATTTTTATTATTTAAACTATTTTAAAATTCAATTAATGGAACAAAATAAGAGTAAATCCATGTAAAAAAAATCACAAATTTTAATATTAAGGTATCTAACTAATATTCATGTTCATTTGCTATTACATCAAACAAATAAAAAAATGCTGTTAATACACAAGCTACTACCTTTCTAGTATAAGTATTAAATACATTATGTGCTCACAAACTATCCTTAAGATCACTGAGGCAGAATGTTACAGTAGAATTAATCCCAGGAGTAGGTACTGAGTTTTCAATCAATAAATGTGTAAATAGTTTATTAGATAAATTTAAATGTACCTGGACTTCGGTAGGTGAGAGAGAAAATAAATTGTGCGCCTCTTAATATTAGGCTAAGTATCTTTATGATGATATTATATATACTTAGTTTTATTATTCCTTGTAATATTCAATTCCAAAGGTATTTCAAATACTTTTGTTTAGTTGACAAATTTAGATTGGGGATTTTGATAGATTTAGTATTTGATCTAATTCTTTGATTTTAGGTAGTATTTAAGTTTATTTTAAGTTACTGAAATAATTTGTACTTATTTTTGTGCTTTTAATTAAAAAATAAAACAAAAATAGCTCAAACTATTATTAATATAATTTACCTATCACTTAAATTATCTAAGCACCTGTATATCTCTTTGAATTCGAAAAATTAATCATCCTAGTCAAACTTATATTTAATTTTAAATAAGTATTTATCAGCACATGACACCACATTTTTCCAAAAATTCTTATTTTTTTCAACTTATACCTACCTGGGTACATACTGTGTAAAATGTTTAGTTTAATTTTTAAATTGTATCAATGATGGAATCTTAATTTTTATTTTATATGTTGACACTAAACAATTGTACGGATAAGTTACAAATTAATGAAATATTAAGTGGTAGATAGGTAATAGATATATACCTACTTACTCAGTTATGATTGAATAACTTGTTGTAATTGTACAATGTATTTAACAATATTTATGTGGTTTAAATTAATATTTAACAATTCAATGTATACTGATATTCATACAGGAGTATTATCTATTAGTCTAACTTAACAGTAGCAACTAGCAATTAAAATGTATCACACGTTTGAGTAATTAATGTGTCGGATACGTTATTCATGGAGTAAAAGAAAGCCAATTTAATCAAAACAATGGCTTGTGTTAAGTCCTTTCACGAGTGTGAACTAATATTGTCTAGGTATTGTTGATAACTTTCATGTAGGTACATTATTATAATAGTTCAATCCTGTTCAATTGTTAAATAGCAATTTCATTGTGTTGGCTATGTGGTTATGTTTTACATAACCCCAATTAATAGTACAAATCTTTTATAATATTAATACAAAATATATCATTGAAAACAGGTATTATTAGTAAGATTTGAAAATCTTACTTATAATACCTATCAAACAGTTCATTTTCTGTGTTAATAATATTTTTGTTCGTGAATGTTAATGAAATTGTAAATTCACTATTGGTGCCTATTACCTTTTAAAAAGGGTCATTAAAAAAAAACAATTTTCGCTAAGGTACGGTTTTCTGCAGCGTCTATCGTCATTACCGGTCCGCACATAGGTCGGCGTTTGATGCGGCCTTTGCTGTTCCACTGAATGACTGTAGAGAAACCGTACCTTTAGAAAAACTGCTGTTGTCTATGTGCGATACGCTAGTACCAGCATTTTAGTAACTGACCCAACAAGTATGTTAACGATTTTTATATCATAACATCAAGTTTGGTTTATTATTGATGATCCGTATTCGAAGAAATTATTTTACTATTTTTCAATAATTGTAGGACCAAGATTTAAGATATTTTTAGTTTTTACCGACCATAATTATTTTATAAATTTATAGATTTTTTTATTTTATTAACATTTTATAAGTTAAATTGAATGAAGCATAATAATCAATCACATCATATTATACGCGTAAAAAAGGCCAAAAGAAGGACTTACAGAAATTGATTATGCACTTGTTTACCTTCGTTTATTTCCGTAGGTAGCGGTAGCGGGAGGTAGGTATTACCAGAGTTATTTCAGAATAGTAAGACTTGTATTATTTTATTTTTTGAAATTTGTAAACAAAGATAAATTATAACATTAAAAAAATAATGGAACTTCGTTCATTAATGGATTAATGATTTAAAAAGTGCGTAGATATACAAAAAAATTCAAAATTTAAATCGATAGACAATTTTCAACCAATTTTGTGCCACGTTATTATTTTAGATTTTTGAACATTTTAAATTCTGAGTGGAGCCAAAGTGGACTGCTAGTGTTTTTCTATCAATAATTGTTCTTTTGATTTTTTCTATTAAATATTTTGTGCTACTTAATATTTATCAAGATATTTATAGACCTTTTAAAATGTGAACTCTTTTTATGAATATTTTTAGATCAATAAGCTAGAAAATGTCGTAGAACTATACAAGGTTCACCATAATAAGTTTATCTTTTAGATGTTAAAAATTTCGAAAATCCACCCGAAAATCCATAATATTTTTATAAGCGTTTGAAGTTAAAATTTTCATTTAATTGGATATATAAAAAAAATAATATAATGCTTAAAAAATGAACAATTTTCTACAATATTTTATGGTAATTTGAAATTAAAATTATGATTTTTGACATGTATATGTTGAGTACATGTTGTGTCAGCTTCGCCGCATACAATCGTTGTTCGACTTTTCGTCGTACCTAAATGATTAAATGAATTAAATGATTAATTCATTAATGATTCATTTAAATTTGAATTGTACAAACCCATTACAGTTTCCTGCTAATTACTAGGCTTACTTGAAACCTACCATACAGAGAGTATTTTTCGGTTATTTTTAAACATAAGTTTAATACTAACACTCTAGGTACTGCTTATAAGATACACTATAATACTTGGATAATTTTTCTCCTATTTTTCCAGTAATTTTGTATTTTTTTTAATTTTCACAAAAATGTCTTTTTAAAACAAAAACTGTTAATAATTGAGAAAACTAGGTAGGTACTATTATAAAATAATTCAAATTAATACATTATATTATAAAATCAAAAAATGTTCTATTATGAATAGAATTTTATATTCATATAAATATACTTAGCCGTAAATATAATATTACTATTAGTAAAGTACCTAGTCGATTTTGATTAAAATAAAATATATTAAAGTCTATTTTTTTGAATTAAACACTTGATCTCATAATCTGTTAAAAATGTATACACATTTTAGATTGAGAGTTTTACCGTGTGTTAATTTGAATAGTGCAAATTCGTAAGTTTTACCATTGTTTGTTTGAGAAAAAATTACTCTTCATGTTTCTTCTGTGGCTAACATTGACCCCGAGAAAGGATGAAAGAAAAACCGGTTCGCGATGCAGGTTTTGTCTGTGAAGTATTGTGACTCGGGAGTTTCTGGTTGAAAATGTTATCGTGGCACACATTGTTTTGTGTTGCCAAAGATGTAAGACAATAAAATGCATAAAATATTTTGAAATACGTTCTTGTCGAGGTTCATGTAGAATTTATTGAATATTAAATAAATAAAATATTTCTAAAATGTTTAAAGTTTGCTGTCAATACATTTTTTGAAGCAATTAATTATTTTACGTATCTGTAGACTTACACCCATAGTACCAAATACTTAAAAAAAATATATTTTAGTAAAAATAAAAATTTATATTTATATATTAGGATCAACAATTTAAATTTACTTTTAAAGACGTTCTTTTATACTATTTTGTTCCTTGAAATGTAATGACCATATCATTGTCCTTCGATAGAGATTTTTGTACCTGGCCTTGTTAGCCGTTATAATAATTTGTTAAATATACCTTTAATTTATTTCAATCAAATTCTACCTGCAATCTATTATTAGTTATCTTCCGGCTACGATAAAGAGTGTAAAATTATTAATTAGGTGTTTAATTTCCTAAAAGTATTTTAAGTTGGTATATTCCGAGGTTTATTCATATTTAATAATTACTAGGTATTTGACTACAGTTCAATATTAATTGAATAGTCTATTTATAGGTAACTATATTTTTTCAAGTATTCAATATAACTACTAATTTTTTTTTGAATAAATTGAAAACTGAGGACTGTGATTATAATTTTACTCATACAAATAATTAGTTTTTGAATTGAGCTCTGGATTATGTCATTCATTGCAGGATATCGACATGATATTTTGTAACCTAACAGAAGAAAATAAGTGTTATGTACTTATGTATTATTATGATACATGTTTTTACAATAATGTTTATTTCTTTAATAATAATTTATGTCAGTTTTGTTGAAGATACTAATTTATTTAAAATTACAAGTGTAGAGGTATGTACCAAAGTACGGATCAAACTATTTCTTTTTTATAGTATTTTTAGATTCTTTACAACTATTATGATACGTAATTTTACATGGAAAATATATTCTACTTTTATTAATTATATGTTTTTAAATGGTATTTATGAATAAAATCTAGACAATTCCATTATTATATGTCTGTATAAACTATGTAGCTCCGAGTATAGTCTTATAAGCCACACGACCGACGTGCCGCTCGGTTGACGTTAACCGTTAGTGCTTCTGATGCAGCTGAAGGTCAGTACTGCTTTCTGCTACTTATAACAATAATAATAAATTCTTCCGATTAACTTTAAAAATTGGACTTATAGTCATTTCATGCGTAATATTGAAAAATAAATAAAAAATTGTATAGGTACACAAATGGAGAGAGTACATATTTTATTTTAGATTTTTTCTATTTCTTACCGTTATTTCATGCTTATTACTTTGGTTACGATCACTTAAATATATTGAAATATTTTTCTCGTATTTTCTTATACCATCAGCTATCACCTGGATTTTATTTTTGTTAATCGTTTAATATATTATTAGTACGTATATGAAAAAGCTTATATTGAGATATTTAATATTTTGGTTAACTGAAAATTAACTTTTTTGGGTTTTTAAAATTGTATAGGTAAACGATAATAGAGAAATATCAAGTAATTTATACATTGTTGCCAGAAATGAATTAATCTTTTTTTCGTATAAAAAAAGATCGTTGGTAGAAAATTAATTTTTCTTGGCTAACACAATGTCTGCATATTATTTTGCTTGTTAAAAAATACACCAGTTAACATACCTTTATCTAGATACTAGATCCCATGAATAGGTTTAATTTATGTTGGTATAAATTATAAACATCCATGAAAATTAAAAAATGATAAAACTTGGTTGTACACTATTACTTGATATGTAGGCGGTACTATGAGCTTAGTATAATTCATTAATACTTCATACTGCTATTTTAATACTTGGATCACATTACTAATAGATATAGATTATGACCACGAGTGTATTATTTTTGGAATTCAATTTTGTTAAAAAAACACGGGTAATACACTACCTACTGGTATAAAAATATATTTTTGACGGATTTTGGTCCAACTTATAGGTACATGTAGATATTTTATTTTGTTTTCTATGTATTTTTAATATTATGTTCTATAAATTTAATAAAAACACAAAACTAATTAAACACTATAATTATAAAATGTATCAATATGTTTAGTGACTAGTGTAAATACAGTTGAAATGAATACATCAAATATGTGCAGTATATGTGCAATGTATATACTTAATATGACTTAATATAATATAATATTTAGTTTGACTGTTCGAGATTTAGTTAGTGACGTACATTAACTTAAACATTTTATAATTTTTAATACTAATTTTTTTTCAAATAAATACCTTGTAACTGTACTTGTATTACCATTTAACCAATTTAATATTATTCTATTGAACATAATATACTCGATAATATAGGAAATCTAAAATCTAAATAAATTTATCGTGGTAATAAATGTGTATAAAGCTAACATCTCTATTTATAGTATAATATATAATAATATATCATGTATGGGTGGGGTTATGTGAGTTATCCTGTGACCGGTAATACTAGATATGGCCTAATATTCGACATGGCCCATGGGTAAATAATGGATTAATAATGTAGTAGGTACTTACCAATAATTATTATAGTTCAAATAATATTTATTTGTGTACAATAATATATATTTTATTATATTATGTACCTATTAAGTAATTTCGTAAAACCAAAATATCAAATATTAATCACAACGCATTTCATATGGATCGTGTATATTTATAATATTATTAATATATTTGATTTTTTAACTGTTTTTTTACTATTTTTTTAAAAATTTTTTTTTTGATTCTTTGATGACTGAATTGTAAAATTATAAAATGTATAGGTACTTACAGTATAATTTACACCAGTATACTACTATAAATAATTTAGAATAAAGTAATTTAAAATTACTTTAGCATTCCTAAAATTTATTATAAAACTGGTTTTTTTTATGACAACTCGTGTGCTTAATATTGTCTTTTCATTTAAGTGAAACTGGCCAGTCAATATGCACTTAAATTCTGAACTGTTTTTCAAAATAACGGTATAACCATTACATCTAGATAATAACTTGTGCAATCGTGTAAAGGTACATAATATGTGGTACTAAAACTGGACTAATATTATAGGTATCTGGTATATTATATTTTTTCGCGTAAGAAAGAAATACGCCGAATTATTTCAATAAACACTGCTTCAAAGAAAAAAATAACTTAGCTATTATGTATATTATATTTCACGAGTCGTTCAAACTAATTTTTAGTGTTACACATTATAATAATAAATTATATTTTTTTAGTTGAAAGAATAGCGATTATTACGTGATGTGTGGGAGTAAGTACTTGCGTTAATTGACAAGGAGCTAATACATATTTCATAATTCCCACACTTTTATAAAAAAACAGGTTCATCGTTCTGGAACTACCCCAGCTGTGATACGTGTGATGAACACATACACACATATACTCCTATTATATACCTTTATCCACCAAATTAATCTTCAGCTTGAATACGTATGTGATATTATAAAATAGTATATTATGTAAGTATGTAGTATGCTTTTATAAAAATACGATTTTTGATATGAGATATGTGATGAGTATTTGATCTGACTATTTATATTGTTTTATACTTTTATAATTCAAATACTGATTTAGGTTACGTAACAGTATACACTAATTATAAAATTAAAGTAGGTAGTTGCTTTTGATTAAAGTTGGCATTATTATGCAGTCGCGTTCGCAAGATTTTTCAATGGCGAGAGGGGGGTTTTTAATTTTGGTCTGTTTAGGAATTTGATAATATTTGTACAACTTCAACTTCTGTCAATTGTTCTTTTTTACGTTGGGTATAGCTAATCGGTTAAGATGTTTACGTCCTTGCGTTAGCTTCCTTGTGTATTCCACTGTTTATTTTTTAATGGCATAAGTAATCTAAAGAAATGTTATTGGGATGCTGTACTTCAGAAGGAGGTTATATGTACTGAAAGCACCTATTTAAATACTGTTCTAATGCAAAACGTAATTTGTGTTCTGAAGACTTGATTTTATTGCAATAAAAAAAGTAAAATAAAAGTTTGTATAATTTATAGTAGTAGCTATCATATATATATATATATATTATCCTTAAGTTATAAGGAAGTTATAAGTGTCATATTATTACAATATTGTAAGGCATTGGTACCTATCCGTTATCAGTAGCATAATTAGTTAACAAGACGATATTTATAAGTTTTTACTTATCATTATCCAACTATCTATTTTTATATATGGACCTACCTATCATGAGCTATATGTTTTTAATTGTATGTATTACCTTTTCACTTAATATGTATTGCGCAAAGTCATAGTTATTAAAACATATTAAGGTTCTTTAATAATTTGATTAAAATGTTTTTATAATAGTGTACAACGTATCTATTTTATAATATTATGAAATATGAATTATACAAATACTTATTCCTTTCTGGTAAAATAAATGTAACTCATTAATTGCGTTACAATTATCTTAAATAGATACATAATATTTTAGATTATATGTTTTTTATTGAGATTTGTTGTATAATATAAAATATATGTACGGTGTCTAACGATTTTTGGTCCATGGCTATAGTTCAAGGATTCTCTCGAGGATTCTAATAAAAATTGTTTTATGTTGGAAGTATTTTTTTTAAAAGGTTTAGTGTACCTATTATATTATGCTTAAGAAAAAAAATTTATAATGAAATCAATTTTACTAATTGACCACAAATGTCTGGATAATTACGTATTTTATAATGCCTTTTTAGATCTCCTGACTTAAATAAAATTGCCCGCGTATGTATTAGAAGAAAATTATTAAGACCATTGTAAGCTCTTTTCAACATTTGTTATTAATAGTTTATATTCGTAATATATGGATACAGTAACTTCGTTCTGAATGCTTATTTACAATTCGAAATAAGGTAAAATAATCGAAATATTATTAATATTGTTTTTAACTGTCTTTCTAATATTATACTTTTATAGAATTAACTAATGATTAATTCTCGTGGCAGTAGGTATATTCAACTATATTAATTTTTAGTTAGTAGGTACCTATATAATATTTATTAACATTTACTTACGTACATACATTCTCGTAAATCATATTTAATGTAATGATTAACAAATCAATTTATTTATCAAATTAAAAATTAATACTGTTATATTTAATAATAGGTATGTAACTAAAATATTGGTAACATTTAAATGCATTTAATTTTAATTATGGTGTTTATTACATTAAGCTGTAGATTGATGTATTAAATTATACGACTTATTGCCAGATGTATTGCTTATGAAAATTATTCACTTTAGGTAATAGTTAAATGATCACGTCATGTACAAGATTAGTATTGTTTTAAAAGCTTATTATTATTGGGATTAGGTAATATTAGGTTTGTAAGGCATTTATATTTAAATTATTCAATCCAAAAAGTTTTTTTTAATTTTGCTAACTTATTAAACATGTTATATTATTGCGTATTACTTATTAAAGTCGGAATATTTTGTTTGATTGATCACTGTCCATCGATATTTTATATCATATCAAATTATTACAATATAACTCGATCGGTATTGCAGAAATATAAAATTGTATAATAATTCTGAACATATTATATGGTATGTTATTTGTGTTATAGCTTATTTTTATACCTATATTTATCTATATTTTTCTAAATTATTTTTTGTTAAAAAATATTAAGAATAATATGATAAATAAACTGGCTTTTTCTTGAAATAATATTTGTGGTTTATATTAATAGAATTTGATAAGTGGAGCTCAAAAATAAAACATAACATATTTTTATAATGAAGCATGAAACTTGGTTGGCATCAATCCACATAACCTTACATATTTAATTCTTGACCATACTATAAATCGCATATTATTCTTCTCAATATTTCTTCTTTTAGAATGATATTAAACACATCATTTTTCATAAACAAAAATGTTAAATAATAAAAACATTGAAGATTTAAATATTGTCCCAAGAAAGTTCCATATTACTTAGTACTTGGCTACTACTGTTAAATAAGATTAAAATAACTAATATTTAAGTGTGCCAACTTAACGGTTTAAGCTTTAAAAAAATTGGTTTCGTCTATATTAAAATTACCTTTTTTCAAATTTTTCATACACCTTCATCTTTTAAAAATTATTTTGATTACATTTTTATGAGAATGTGATGTTCAATATTTTTTTTACTAAAATTAAATTTATCAATCTAATAATTACGTTGTATTAACTAATTTTAAACAGTTTTAATTTGGATTAATTTTAGTACTGTTGATCCCAACTATAACTTAAGATTTATTGTATTTATTTTAAATATTTTAATTTACTATATTAAATAATTACACATCGAGTATTTTTTTTAACAATGTTTTTTTTTTACATAATATGCTGACGATCATTCGATGCGTTTTTATTATTGGGACTTGCCTTATATTAATAGATTTATCAGCCAATCAAAGTGTTGCAATTTTAATATTTTAGAATTATACATCAGTATATAATTATATATTATAAATATATAATTATAATATTATGTGTATTGACGGAGTTAATTAAATTTTATCTACTAATAAAAATTATAATTTTAGTTTTTATTGTTTATTGGCCAACAGAGTCAAAGTGCATAAGTCATCGTCTTAGTGCGCAGTAATAGGAAATAAATTAAAAATGTTATGTTTTTTATCGAGTTAAATGTTACCAAAGAATAGCTCCTTAAAAAACCCTTTATGCATGTACCATACTATTAACTCATAAACTTATGGTGCGTTTCATTGTATATTCTCGTAGTATTGTTTATTTCAAATAAGAGTGTAGAAAAAATGTTATTGTTGTGTAAGCAGAAAATAACTGTATTTGTTATACTTTTGTAATCTTATACAACATTATGGACGGGTACATATTTATTTAGCATTTTTGGGATTATCTCCTATCTTATTATAATGTCTACTATTTTATTTTATTGTTAAATGTAGTCGATGTACATATTTGACATTTAATATTTTATGCGAAGTAGGTACTTACATATGTTAAACGCTTTTTAGTAATAAATGGTTTACAACTACTATTCATATGAGTACTGTTAATTAAAAAGATTTTTAAATTTTAATAAAAAATTAATGAATTACATGTATTGTCGTTTACATTTATATTAATTTATTGTAATATCTCCCACAATGAAAAATCAGACTACGTCATTAATAACAGTATGTCATCAAAAAGTTACGGACGAACACGTGATAAACGAAATAGAAGATATTTAGACCAACACAACCTCATATATATTTTATACACATTATTATCCTAAATTAATGAAATCAATGTGTCTGATATTCTAGCTATAATTGAATTATTATTTTTTTGGTAATATTTACGATTAGCACGAGAGTATAAGTGCATAGTATGTTGTATAAGTACTACCTAGTACCTATATGTTCCCACAGATCGCCACAACGATAGTTGCCCACAATAGGATATTCCTCTAGTAAGAACTATGCATGTACTATCATAATTTGACTATGAACAACGATCAGAGTATAATAAATTACTATAAAATGTTTTATTAACTTATAGACAACATTGTTGTAATTTTGTAGTACCTATTGGCTATTTCAATTTGTTCTGAGCAGTGTCAGAAAAGTTGTATAGATATACTTATTATAATACGCAAAGAAATTGTTGACATTCTTTTCTGTGGGAAATTTAGGTATATCTTGAAAACGTATGTGTATAGTCTACGGTTGTGTAGGTCCCTTACACTGTAATACTGTACGACTCCCATGTAGAAGTATGTTTATTCTAAAAATCACGTTCTTTACCAGGAAATTCGATACCACAAAAGAGCTGCCCTAAATGTGTGTATTTTATAGGTTTCGTTATTTTTGTTATGCATTAAAATTCTCATTTTGAAATGTTATTTAGAAATATTGCTTTATTTTTCTTGAACATAAAATATGTGGAGTATATTTAAATAAATAATTATTCGATACGTTTATAGTACTGTAATTACTAACTATTGAATCAGAGAGTATAAAAATTAATCTCTATGCGTATGCATACATTCACGTGTGAATCGTATCAGCTTCTTTCGTCGTTCATTTGAATGCACACATATAAAAGTACAAGAATGTTGTCGGCAGTGCCAAAACAAAAATATCTTTGGTAGAGAATTACATAAAGAAAATGTTCCATGTCTCAGAATCTTGGCCTGATGTTCGTGCATAAAACGCCTAGTACAATTATTATTGTACTCAAGTATGTTTAGGTTCCGGGCTAATAAAATAATATTGTATTAACCAATTTTCATTGTAAACAGGTGATATTCGAATTCACTCTATATTTTTGTCTACTGTTCGGGTAAAAATCAAAGAAAATATTATGCTTGAAAGATTAAGTTTGTTAAATATTATATAAATAATTTAAAATAAAAAGGAATATGTTTAATTACCAGTATGTATATTGTGTCTTATAACGTTTTCCTATTGTTAACAAGATGACGGTGGTGATGGAAATATTTCTCACGAGGCTAAATTGCTCTGTAGGTTAGTGAACTTGATACATTGGCGCTTGTTATTTTGACTCCGTGTACTATATTAAATTCTATTTTTTTTTCTATGGATTTGGTTTTATACTATTATTTCCAGTCATAGATCCAATCGTCACAGATAATGTGATCTTATTGTGTACGTTAGCATCATTTTGATTATGTAGATAGAATATAAATCCTGTATTTTCAAATCAAAATTCGCCCTTTTTATATTGAAATATGTTATTTTAGTTGATTAGTTAAACGGTTATTCAAAGAACAGTTTGAAAAAATATTCAACTGTCAATCTTTTTAAAATGTAACAAATAAGAATAGCTTTATTAGAACTATTAGGTACTCATAAATTACTGTGTTCTTATAATTTTAAATACATCACAACACTATATATTATATAGTTTGAGTGAGTTGTATGAATATAAAAAGCTACATTTTAAACCAGTTTTTCCAACACCAAACATAATATTTACCTTTCTTTAGCAGCCAGGACTGTATAAACTATATGTTAATTACTGTTTCTAATATTATTCTATAAATTCCAAGCATGTAAATTGTAGGTACTATCTTTTTATGATTTTTGTTGTGAACCAAAAAAAATTGTCTTATACTCTAAAAATGTAATAATACTCTAGGCAGATATAAAAAAACATATCTCCCCAATTGTCTGGATGCAGAGGGTTGTCTTTAAAGAAAAAAGCTAAATTTTCAAATATGAATTTAAAACAAAACTTTTATTTTTTATTTTTATTTCTTACGCCATTTTAATATATAGTTGATTAATTTAAGTAAAGTTTCAAATATTTGATAAGTTAATAAATACTTGTTCATACATTTTCTTTAATTTAATTGTTTTTATTTTAGATACTGAAGTTTAAAATCAACTTTTTTAATTTGAAAAACTGTTTGATATGCATACAATTAAACTTCCATACTATAACGAACTTCCAAAATGCTCTGTTTAATGAAATATTTTTGAGAATCAAATTTATTTATTTATATTTAATGAATTTCTCGTGTTGCCTATGAGACTCCTTATATTCACTGTAGTTATTTAAAATAACTTGATAAAAAAAACTTCAAATTAAAATAATTAACAAATTTGGTAGTATCACTAAACAGAACACAATTGTTGTACATAATCTAACTATATTATTTAATACAGTTGTAGTAATGTTAATATTTTTAATGGTACATATTTCATTTTAATTAAAGTTAAATTTAATGTATTTTTATATACCCTTACGAGTAAACAATAGTCAATTTGCATGACGTGTGGTTGTAAATGTTTTATACTTTAATAGTATCATTGATCCAGTTCTATAACTACCCATAGAAAAGTCAATGTCTTCTACTTTTAGTCACGCCCATGGATTATTGTACCTAAAAGTTAAATGATTTCAACTTATTGAATATTTTATTATATATACTTTAGTGATTCCAATAATTATTTATGTTTTGAATATTTTTTAGTTGATCATTTTTGGATTAAAATAATGAATTTACACGTATAGAGAGTTCTTAGTAGGCCTGGGATTTATATGTAATAAAAAACCAAAAATATGTACATGTATAATATTATATAATTAAAAGTGCCAAAATATGTTGTAAAAATAAAAAACATAATAAAAAAAATTAGAAAATATGAAAACTTGTTTAATTAAAATACAATTCTCAATTATTTAATCAATATAAATATGTCTTATTTTATTGCAAGTCCCGTGAAACGAATTTATCATCTACAATAATTAATTTATCATGTTTTAGTAAAAATTTGTATTTACATACAAATCCCAGTTTTAGATATTAGTAACACATAATAATATAATATGTTATATTGCTTAGTTTTTTTAGTATAAATTTCTCATACTAATAAATACCTCTTTAAGATTATGTAAGTTTATTGCTACGTTTTTTTTTGGTAAATTATCAGGCGGAATATAGACACTGAGTAAAGCAATTTCAAAATGAACTATTGTGTCTTCACTTAAAAAATAAAAACGATTTTGAATGTGCTTCGAAAGTGATTGTGCTTACTTGTATTACTTCAAATATTCTCGATGGTTGGTAGTCAGTATAGCTTTTCGTTGAGCTTAGAGTAAATCTGGTAACATAAAACTATTGAACTAAATTGAACTCTTCAAAGCACCTTCAGACTAGATTTCCGATCTATTAAGGTACATAAATAACTTAATTATTTTCCATGTGAGCTAAGTGATAATAGTATTATTTTTGTTTTATAGTTTTACCAGGTTCGGTAATACTTGCCATTCCATTTCATTTCTAATTATTGTTACACTCGTGTTATTTTAATAATAAAGCTTCCACATGTCTAGAATCTGGCAATGGACCATGTGATGCTTGTGGATTATTCTGTCAGGGGTCATTGAACTTTTATGAAGTGTCCTTAATCCTTCAACAGTGTGATGGATACAATTTATTGATCATATAAATAGTGCCGGTATCGTAGAATTATGACAGTCTTAAATTATTATTTTTCATTAACTTATAAAATATATACAAATTCTTGTCAAGAATAACTACCCATTTTGGGCCACATTAGATTTAAAATAATTTTGGGCTACCCTTGATTCAAATAATAATAATAATAATATTATTTTATATTTTAGTAATTATTTTTAATGAGTTGTAATAATATTATTATACATTATATTATGTTTCTATTTAATTATGAATTATTTTATTTATATATTGAACGTTATTACTTATTGGATAGTCAAACAATGTAATAATTTAAAATTACTGACTTATAATACTATTTTTATTATTGTTATCTAATCTCCAAATGTAAAAAATATGAATAAAATAAAATTCCATTCACAATAAGTTTAGATGACATAATGTCAGAGAAACTTTAATAAAAAAATAAAAAAAAATAACTCATTGGTACAATTTTTTGGCTAAACTAGATAATTAAATTAAGTGTGTTTAAAAGTAGTCCAAACCTATAGAGTTTACGCTCGTGGAAGAAGACTCGTATAATAGTTTTTTATAAAAAAAGTGTGATCTATAAATACTGTAACCATTATTAATTCGTTACGGCCAATTAGGTACCTATATTATTTTTCTCAAACTAATATTGATAATGGTTTATTATTATTGTTATTTTCAAATAATTAATGGAATCGGATATTTACATTAATTATTGAGTGACTACTTCAAAAAATTTACTAAAATTGAAATAATTGACTTTGAATTGATAAGGTAATAGTGTATACTGTAGGTTTGCATGGCATAATATGGAAAAACCTTATATAAGTTCGAAATTATTTTAATTTAACCGTATTGTATAAAGTATAATTTATATATTGCGGAAACTAATTATCTAAAAATTTATTTTATTTTTAATAAATATCTATTTCATATTGAAAATTCAGAAGTTATAATATTTATAATAATCACTTAAATAGAATTTGCCAAATGCGCATATACTGTGTAGCATGCATAAAGACGGATGTACAGCTGTTGTATTTAGATTTTAAGCTATGCTTGGTTAATTGATTATTAGTTATTACTTATTAGTTTATTACTTATAAGTTATATATGATACTTATTAATAGTTATATATTACTTATTATTATATGTTAGTTCATTTAAATTATTTAAATTTATTGATACTTTTTTTGTACAGAATATAGAGTATAGACATAAATTAAATGTTTCAACTATACACTATGTTACATTTTGTGATTTTACTTTTACTGTAGCTTCTAGCTAGAATAAAAGTGCTCACCGCTCCCACAAAATAACTTTTCATTGTTAACGTATTTTATGTTATAAAATATCCCTAAAACCAGTGTGTGTATATATATATATATATATTATGAATGCTATTATTTCACTTACCTACCTATAATTGAAAAATCGTAAAAAATATATTATATTACTGTTCCCTTTTATTCTTAGTACTTTTTATCCCTGTTTCATTATATTTAACGTTATATTGGTTTTAGTTGTATAGTTTTGTTCTTGAAATTTACACTTTATATAACATAAGAATTTTATGGTATGTATTATCTTAAAAGCCTCGTTAAAAGCTTAGTATATTGTTGAAGTAGTGCTCACTTGTTTAAACATAGAACTAAGAGTTTTTAAATGATTCTGGTCGACACTTTCTTTAAAATTAGACACTAACCTTCCTTCATCTTACGAGTTGTTAAGCCAGTTTTTCAACTTGTCTATATAAGCCGAAGTGATGACTTAAATGCATTATATTGTTCTATATGGTTATACAAAAAACGATAAAAACCAGTTTCCCCTATACTAGGGTTCTGTTAGTTGTAAACCCTCTAAGAATAATTTTATATACTACTACTATTTCAAATATGTCACTTTTATGTCAACGACTTTTAGCTGTTAATGGATAAAAGGATACAATTTGCATTATGGTTTGGAATAATAATAATAAGGGGTATTATTATCGTTTATAGGCTTTCATTTATACTTATTGTACCTATATTTGTGCATACTGTACAAAACGTACAAAAACATACAATTTAAATTTAAGCAAATCAGAACTTTATTATATAGGTACTTAAAAAAAAAAAATATTCATCAACCCATTAATAGTGGAGTTAGTGGTTGTAAGCCTTCTGTAAGGTAGTTTTAAACTTTTAAAATAAGAAATTATATGTATTTATAATCTCAATAAGACAATAGGACAATATGGTTGTTATTTTTTATTTACTTATAATATTAATAATCTTATAATGTTTTTTTATGGAAACAAGAATTACCTAGTAATGTTTGTTTAGTTATATAATCTTTCTGAAATATAACTGTATCATTTGAATTGTTATTCCATTTTTTCAGAAAAACGTCAAAACCACCACCGTTGCAT
The DNA here is from genome assembly GCA_008528875.1 of Aulacorthum solani. Lineage (NCBI taxonomy): Eukaryota > Metazoa > Arthropoda > Insecta > Hemiptera > Aphididae > Aulacorthum > Aulacorthum solani. Next base: position 4,906 of record PVMI01033802.1, on the reverse strand, counting down.
ATGGCGGGCGTCAATAACGTAAGTACATATGATAATGCACCAGAAAATTCCAATAACACAGTTGAGCAAACTAACAAGGCTGATGATTCAGACGACAAAGATGATTCGTTGCAGAACGTCATCGACAATGAGCTGTCCAAACGTTTTAACGAAAGTGAAACTCCAGCCAATCGTGTTAAATGCAGTGTAGACATAATGCTAACTGCAGAATCAATTCATAGTGACAGTGTTAGGCAGTCCAATGATTTAGAATACGTAGATCTCAAGTCATTAAAATCTAACGAATACCAAGTCCAAAAAGACACAAGCGAACTTTTTCTGTTGACAGAAAAACAGCATACAGAAGAGACTATTGACACGGGTCTTGGTTCTGAAATCGTTTTGGAACTAGAACAAAATATTGATAATGATGGTTTATTATCTGATACTATGAGTAGTGGATTCAGAGAAGATGGTATAACGAGGGAGCTTGAGGACCAGGATCCTTCACATGGAGAATTAGAGGAACCTCGTATTTTTTCTAGACCCCTACCAATTGACGAGGCAGATAATGTAACTGAATTGGTTTTTGATACTTGGACCACGGTTGATGAGAATCTGGGATTAGAAATTAAAAAAACCGAATCAAATGGTTTTGAAGAAAATTCGGCCATTGACATCAGTACTGCTTGCCTTAACCAAGAGTGTTTTGATATTAATACACCAGCCATAACTAACAGTGTTGTGAGTTTTTGTTTGATTAATATTTAATAATTAATAATTTTAGCGTAAGATATAGTTTGGTTACTATATACATATTTTTCATCTACAATAAATTTACCTTTTTATTTTAACATTTTTGCGTATACACTAATTTTGTGTAGGCACCTAATGTAAAAATAGGCTATCAAATAAAATGGTTTCGTTCGATTCATAATTCATTAGTGTGTGACGACTGACGTAATCAACCACGATTCCTACCGATGAAATGAATTGTACGCACTACGCCGGTCGTACAATAGTGTTAAATTATACTAACAATGTTTTGTGTATCTATATGAAATCTCAAATGTAATTCAGTAATCTATATTTTTGAAAAATATTTAGTTAAAAAATCTCGTTTTAAATTATTGATACCTATTTAGAGTATGTTTGTCTGTATATACATTTGAATTAAAACTACTTAGTTATGTTAGTTTTATTTTAAATTTATTTATTTTATGCACCTACTCTAGTAGTCTATTTACATACTTAATACTTTATACTTGATATGTATATTGTTATCCTATGAAATACTAGTCCAAATTTAATGTTGTTTATGCACATCGAATACTTACTGACCCACCGTGAAAAATTATTCATGGTACCGGAAATATGGTTTTGCCAAATATTGTTTGAATTTACTATGTTCTCATACTCATTTCCCATCTCTTTGTTAGCTGCTCCTAATCAAAATTGCTTTTTATTTTTATAAAATTTCATCTGTTATTTATTTATATTTATATATTTTAAGTGCTTAAAAAACGTAATCGCTACTTAAAAGCCAAGCTGAAGTTTAAAACATATTTTGTTCACCTGGATTATACCACATTTTACTTTTTAGTACCTACATTGTACATTTTCATAGTATGTAGGTAAATATAATGTTTGTGAAAATTGAAGCATTGATTTTATCGACCCATTATTTTTAATTTAAATTTTTAATACTTGAATAATATTTGGTCGATGCTAGTGATATATAAGTCATTGATTAAAATAACTGTATGAAGTGTCTCATAATTATTTAATTAAATACCTATATATAAATAATGGGAGTTTTGAGTATATATTATTTTAAAATGCCCATAACTCGATTATTATTTAAAATATCTCAAAAAACTGAGGATAAACATAGAAAACATTATTTCTTTAAGTTTGATAATAGCATCTTAAATAATATTTGTACAAAAATTTAAATTTAAACCTGAGCTTTATCTGGCGATCGGGATTTTGTGGTAACCTATTATAAACATTAAACATTTATCGGTAAAACGTACAAAATTATGATCTTTATAACTCTTGTATGTATACATATTAATATAAGGTATAAATTACATGTGGGTTATATATGTTGTAAAATATAACTCGTAGTATTAATATTTCTTAAATTAAACTGTAAATAAATAATTATAAATATAAATGAATTATATTTATCATGGTTTAAAAATAAATTTCAAAATTAAAATACAGTTCCCATAATTTGTAGTAAAATATATTTTATGAGCTGATCATGTGGTTGAAATTATATATGTTTTTAGACATTTTTATTAATGCTATAATATACTTAAATATTTATGTAAATTAATTTAATTTAATTTATTTACTTATATATACTTTCATATAAGGTATTATTTTGTCTGAAAAAAAAATATACAGCCAATTTTTGTGTCCTACTGAACGTATATTAGCAGTAGGTTCTCGTTATGTAGTGCACGTTTGTCACCACAAAATATGCGATATTTTATATGAGTTTAAAAAAAAACACTAGTCGATTGTATCTCATATGTAAACACCAAGTGGGGATTGATCAGAACAGACGACATGATGTATTTCTAGTCCACACATCGTTGTCGGGTTACCGTCACGGTGTTCTCCCCCTATTGTCCATTATACCATTGTGCTGGGGGCAACAATTGACTAGAAATTATATTATTTTCTTAAAGTATTAAATTTATGACTATCTTCAATCCATTTTTGTTCTAAAAACTCACAGGAAGTAATAGTCGTTTAATGTTTGTTTGTGTTTTGGCAGACCGAGGTAGTGTCGGAAACGACGACCGAACGCAGAACAGTAAAGAAAAAGTCGTCTGCAGCCAGTGGTGAAGCGTCGACCACGGTTGTCAAGACCAAAAAGACCAAAAAGTCGAAAAAATCTGACGAAAAGGAAAATATATCTGTCGTAAGTTTTTACGGAAATTCTAATTTTATTCGCTATATATTTATTCCATCTCATCTAAAATGTATACTAAGTATAATATAAATTACTTTTCCTTGCTGTGAGACAACCGTTATTGTTCTTATACTTCTACAAGGTAAAAACATTATTTACCCTTATTTTTAACTCACAAATTATATTATTTTAAAGTTTGTTTGTTGTATTTTTAATTAACTATGGGTAAATCACATTTTAGTTTAAGGTTTGTTTTTGGTTTTAATTTGAAGCTTTTTTTTACTATTCAACGAGTGTAATTAATACTATCCTTTGTTTTGAAATTTATATTTCTTATTAAACAAATTAATTTTATTAGGTTTGTAATGGTTATGTAAAACAAAAAGTCATATAATTCTAATTTGTAAATATCTTTTATAATTCGTCAAATGGCTATTTTAGTATATGCTTTACAATAGAATATGTTATCCTGCAAAAATGCTCTATATTATGCTCTTTCCAACATCATATCTGCTTTTATATAGATTTAATAGTATTAAGTTTTGCCTATTATGTGTGTGGCTTTTGTAGAATTTAAATGGCCATTTGACAAATGAAATGAAATATGGTCAATACGACGACTATATTGTCGAGGAAGATGACTTATCTAACGTATGCGTTCGAGACCTCGTAAGTATTCGAAATTATCGTTTTACTAAAATTAGTATTTAAATATTATATTATGGTCGCTTCTTGAGTTAGTCCTAGTCCTTAGATATTTGTTTCACAATTAGTAACTGTAACAGTACAATGAGATTATTTTTTCGTTTACAATAGTCCATTTGGGCGCAAGCATTTACATTGTCCAAGAATTAATTGGATGTTGACCTTGGATTTCTTATATATTTTCTTTTGTATCTATAGTATTCTGTCGTGAAATTAGTTTTGAAGTAGTTAGTATCAGATAGGTAGGTAGATACATTGGTAGCAAAGATCCCTGAGTAACGTTTCATTAGAAAATACCGATATAGGAGAAACATTTTAAAACATGTAAACATGTAACATATAAAATATAATAATATGATGTACAAGTAGGTGTACAATGTTCATACATACGTACAGAAGTCAAAATATAATAATTCATTAATCCTTATTAATTTATTTTATAATAATACTTGGTTTAGAAAATTTCATAGTACATCACAATGTAGTTATTTATATACCTATTGTTTGTTTTTCAAAACAAAACTCTTACATACCTACTATTTACAAATTACAATATGGAGGGGGATATCATGCTTATTTTTTTTTTAATATAATATTATTTCTTACAACTTCAAGATTTAATATTACTTGCTATTAAAATCTAAAATATCTTTAAAAAAAAATGTGAAAAACTAGTAAGATATTTATAAAATGGTATTTCTCATAATGTAAATATTAATTTTTTTGTGATTTGACGACTTGATCGTATTGCTTTTGAATTATTAATTTGGCTGGATAAACTAATTGGCTCTATGTTTCATATATCCACCTTCACATTAGTTTGACTTTGTTTTATCTAATAATATCTGTGCATCTTTAGTCATTACCTCATATGGTTCGTTCTACTTTTGAGCAACATTCCTATGTTGAGAATGTACTGTGTTGTGTCATCAACACGTTTAGAATAGTAACGAAAGAGTTATAAAATATTAGTTATCTTACTTTGCAGTTGTAGAGAACGAAATGAGTCAGTCTAAATCTTTTCGTTTTTAATAATGTACATTTGTCATCATATTTTTGTTTACATTAATCACGTATTAGGGATTTATTTAAAATTATTATAAATAGAGTATAATTTCCAGTATCAAATTATAATACAATAATTAAGTATACAATTTTGCTTCTTAAACGTTTTAATTTGGTACCCTATACGTTTGAAGTAAATTATTTATTTTTTATTTGTATCTCTTCCATAAAATTAATAAAATTACACAAGTATAGGGTATTATTTATAATACCGCTTACTGTTTAGGT
>PVMI01033777.1:2735-16282 GCA_008528875.1 Aulacorthum solani | reverse complement strand
GATTAAAACATAGCATACCAGTAGTATTGGGTAATTATTAAAGCTTAACGTCAATTATTTTAAAACCAGTTTTATTATTTTGCTGTGAAATGTAGTCAAATGTATTCAGACTTATATTTAATTTGAAATACACTTGTTATTTTTATTTGTATTAGACTGTAATAATATAGAGCAACAAATTGATATAGATCACAATTTATCCATACACCATTTATTAGTTTATTAATTGTCTATAATAACACTAGAATTAATCAAATTGGATCACTTAAAATAGTGGGGGGGGGGGAAATTCTGAGTTCTATTAATGAAATCTTCTCTTCACGTTATTCTTATTACTTATTGTTTTTTTTTATCGTAAAACAAATTAAATATATTTTAATAAAAAAAAAAAAAAAACTTATTTTACTTTAATATATCTTTTTTAATCTTATAATAATAATGATTTTGTGTTATAATGTTCAGGTGTTAACCATCTAATATTATCAAATTTTGTGGTTTCCAGAAGTTTAAATTTGTATAAACTAGTTTAGTTATTCCATATAATTCTACCTATCCTCCCCTCCTCCCCCCACCAACAAAAAAAAAATAAAAAACCAATAGCTTCTTGTTAAAAGACATTCTTCAAAACTTAAATTATTTTTAATATTTATATTAGATACTCATGGATGATATCAAATGTTCTACTTATTATATTATATGGAAGTTTATTATTGATAAGTGTTGTTACATGTTTTATTTCTGCAGTATAATCTATGTCCTTTCAAGTTTTAGCTAAATTATTATTAGCCAATTATTATTTTTAAATTTGTACAATTTATAATTATGTTTTTTTTTCTTAGGTGTATCATGCATATTATAAACCTACAGAATTTTTCATACCCCAGAAAAATGTTAAACATTGTTATTTAAAAGTAATAACTCTTTTAGAAGCACCACAAAAGGTTTTGGGTATGCATTTTATTGGGCCTCAAGCAGGCGAAGTAATACAAGGATATGCTGCAGCTATTAAGTAATTAACTTATTTTCAAATTTCAAGTGTATAAAAACATATTGTCTAATTTTTTTTAAAAATTAATATTTGTTTTAAATAGGGCTGGATTAACCTACCAACACTTAAAGGATACTGTAGGAATTCATCCTACAGTATCTGAAGAATTTACTAGAGTGGCCATCACTAAACGGTCAGGTGATGATCCTACTCCGCAAAGTTGTTGTAGTTAAACTAATTTCTTTTATAGAATTAAAAACATACAATAATTATTTTAAACTTATAAATTACTCATCCAATTTATTCATGTGGTGTAAAGGTATTAATTATAGTATAAATGTTTGTATAAGTATAATACTATTTAAATGTTGCTTTGGAATTAAAAATTAATCATTTTTAATAATTGGTTGTTTAATATGCTTTCCTTCATTCCCTTAAAACCTATTTATATTACAAAGTTAAGTTAAATTATGAAATGGCAGTTGTCAAGACAAATCACCTGTTTAATTAGTAGATTGATGCCAGGTTGCATGAAAAATGTATTCATTTAACGGTCCAATCACCGGCCATTAAATCATGTTTAGAAATACATTAGCTCACTATTGATTCTTTAAATGCTTAGCGATTGTTCATACAACCCAACATGAATGTGTCTTAATGGGATATTACCCCTGCATACATTATGTCCGTTTTACCAACGCCTAACAGCAACAAATTGTATATTATGAATTTTAGCTGTTATGTTTAATATTAGGGTAAATTGATCTATTGTAAAATGTACAATTATGAATATTATCTAGTTTATTTTACAAGTTTTTTTTTTGTGTTTGTAAGATGATACAACATATGCAAGTGTAATATTTCCTCATGTTTATTTTATATTAATAATTCAATTTTTTAAATTGCCTTGGTAAATTTATTATTCAAAAACCCCTTATTATACTATATAACATCATATGATATTAAACTGTACAAAAATATTAATATTAATTATTAAACTATGATTTAATACCTGTGTGGGTTGTAAAGGTTTACAATGAACTAAACAATGTATACTCAGGCTATGAGATAAAGAAAATAATGAACCTTTTATAAAACTTTGATATGATATGTCCGTCAAACATAATTATGTGGAATGTTAATATTCATTGAACATTTAAAAAAATATTTATTACTTATTCGTAAGAAATTACTTGTGTAACAGAAACATTTTTTATATTACCTTTTTAGATTTAACAAATTAGTTCTAAGCTTCATTTAACTTGAACCGTTAACAAATAATAATTATAAGTTTGTTTTATTTATCTATATATATATAAATATGTGACAATTAAAATATATATATACAGGCAACAAAAACAATTAATGATTATAGTATGTACTAATTACAAAATATTCATACACCAATAGTCCATATATTAAAAAATTATAATTCATAAAAATACATTGTAATTATAAGAAAATTTAACAATAACAATATTTTTCTTTTAAATGGAGTGTCCCGAAAAATTGTTCTTTGTATTACATGTACATGTTGAAGAACTTAATGTTGTAAATGTTTTCAAAAATTGTAACTTTTACTTTTCAATTTTTTGATTTTTTGATTTTAATCCATTCGTCAATTTGATTTTTCAATTCAGTATTCGTTATTACCATGTCCATAGTCAAATGAGAACGATTAAATGGATCAGTCTGATCACTTAATAAATGTCTAACATAAAAGAAAAAAGATTACACAAACAGTTTTTAGTACAAAAAGGAAAATGTATATACTAATGTACCTTGCTATAGTGGATCGATCAACATTCATTTTACTTGAAGGCAAAATTACTGGGTCTACCATGAGGGTAGACATAATAGGATCTAAAAAGTTTTCAGGGGCTTCTGAAAGTAATAACTCTTCATCGTTACTTTGTTGTATTGCTAGTTTTGATACTCTTTGCGCTATGTTAGTAATTCCAACAATTAATGATGCTCCTCCGATTCTTGCTGAACATAATTAAAACTCATAAGGAAATATATCCCTACTCAATTTAGATAAAATTATTGTTACTTTATGCAAAGTATTAATTAATATCTTAAATCAATAATTTAGTGCACACTGTCTATTAAATTTACTAATTATTAGGATTTAGGGCTTAGATAATTATGAAATATATTTTTCTCTCTAACTAGGATAAAAGTTTTACCGATTAGTAGGGAGTTCTATAAACTCAAATAGAACTATTTATATTTTACATACAAGGACTGCATCTAGTTCGGATACCAGAAATTTTTTAAAAAATTTTTTTCAACCTTAAATTATTATGTATTACATATTTATTATAATTATAATATTAAAACTATTATGTTATTAGAAATATATAACCACAAATTACATAAGAACATACGTTTATGATATTTTTTAGACAAAATTTGGATAACAGAGAGTTTGGATACAATGATAGTAATTTGGACAATATAGGGTTCATGTAACGGAAGTTCCAATGATCAAAGTTCAACTGTATTTTCATCCAGTGATACATATGTCAACAGATGTTATTTGTACATATAAAAAGCAATTAATTTTTTGTATTAGGTGCTCAAGTGTTTATTGCACCCAAGAACTAAAACTTTTATCTAGTACTTATTATTAGTGTATTTTTTATCAACATTTTTTTAACAGCTTCAGAATTAAATTGGACACTTATAAAGTGAACTAATTTTGAGGTTAATGGTGATTGAAAAATAGTTATGGCCCAATAGATTTGATCACTTTTAATAAAAATTAACTTTTTGCACTTTTAACAAGAATGGATAATGCATATTCATAACTAGAGAGCTGATTACTAGATTCTTTACTGTTTCACTGCTCCAAATGTACTATTGTGTCCAAAACAGTCACACCATTCAATGCTCCAGATATACTATTATTTGAATGTAGGTATTTAATAATATTATCATTTGCAGGTAGCCATACAAGTTTGGGAAGTCCAGGCTTTAAACTTTTATAATTAGATCATATAGAACTCCAGAATGAAAATTAAAAATATATACATTTTATTTTATCTGCCACATGTTACAGAGGATGAATAATGTAGAAGTGAAAAGGTTAAAAATTTGACATATGATTTTAATATTCTCTAAGAAAACCTTAAAATATTCTCTTAATAAAACATTAACTGGTAAAATATGATTTTTTTCTTTTAACAATTTAAAAATGTGTACACCAATTATAATAGAAACATAAATGTGGAATGGGAGACGAAGTGGCCGAGTGGACTAAGGCGTCGGTTCAAACCTTGGTCATAGGCGGCAACTTTCATCAGACAGACATCTGTCCGGAGAGAGGCCATCATCCCCTAACCGGGTATTGCAGTAACCTATGGGTGCCCAATCGATATTCTGTCGATATACAGAAGTGTCAATAAACCTATAATACCAAATCCTATCACTACCACAATAATCCCCTACTGTCCCACCCCTCATCCCAATGGCTTTTGTAAAAGCAGGTGGCATTAATAGTATATTATGTTAACATTAACCTTTATAAATGTATTTTATTTACATTTACCATCCATTAATTGCACATCAAGTAATAAATTGCCTTAACTTGAAAATAATTATTGCATACCTTTTCCTTTGTAAATTAATTATACTCAGTCACATTTGAAACAATAAAATAAATTAAGTAATTAACAATTTAATTAAAAACAAGTTATTGAACAATTTCTACAATTTTTCATTTTCTAATTTTTTAGGGTAATTAATTATTTTTAACTAGAGAAATGAAAAAAAAATACAATATATTCTTAAATAGGAAATATAGGCTGAATATTCTTAAATCTTTAATATGAAAAACAAATGTTTTTATACAAAATCTGTACCTAGATTGAACCTAAAAATTGTCCGAATCTTTCACCCCTGTTGAACTGCATAAAATCAATAAATATATGTAAAAACCTCAGAATCCGATCACTATTCGTAACTGTAGTTGGTAGAAAGATTAAGTTTTTTCAAACAGTACATTTCTTAAACTACAATGATTTAAGATTGTATATATTGACTATATTTTAAACTTTTACAATACCTAAGACGTCTTCAGCCTGTTTAAAAAGTAATGGATTGTAGGATCGTCCATCTTTGGAAACAGCTAAACAAAATGCTTCACCATTTTTGCTATCCTCCAAATGTACATAAATCATACAAATGTTCAAAACTATTTCAGCTGGTTCAAATTTGTATTCCTTCATATCCTTAACCTATATCGACATATAAGAGCATATTTTATTTCATAACAGTAGTTTTCAAAATTGTTTTTTTTTTTAATTGAATATTATTAATCCAAAAGTCGATACCAATATTTTATAAATTACTTTGTATAGACATTTCTCAATCAATATGAATGTTATTACAAGAGAACTATTATATCCACACCATTTAAATAAAATAGAACTCACTTTAAAATTTTTTTTTTTTGGTCCAACTAAATGACATAAAAAGTAATTTAGCATAGCTGCAACTCTATCAACCATCGTGGGATGACAAAATATTGATTTTATTTCTGATGTAAGGTATTTAAATGTATTGATGGTTTCCTTCCCAAGAATATTATCAAATCTGTAAATATAATATTTTTTTAACAAACACATAAGTATGTAAGTTAAAACAAATTATATCAGCAAAATTTGACAAATTTAAAAAAAAAATATGTTTACCTAGCAATCATTCCAATGTGTTGCAAATATGACATATTTTGTGCTCTTTCTCTTTGAGATAGATTATTCCATTGGCCTGATTCACTAATATTAGATAGAACATACAAAATAAACCAAACATTAAGAATTACAAACATCAAAAAAGTATTTAATTTAATATTTTTTAGCTAGTAAATAAATAAATATATCTTATAAATGATAACGTATAAACTCATTAACATACCTTTTATTTTTAAAAGTCAAAGTTAAATAACTCAAAAACTAGTAAAAATTTTGATTTTCATCTCAAAAATTTCAAAAAAATATCTCCTGTATAGTTTATAGTTGAATAGGGGAATTCTCATTAGAAAAACAGAAGTTTGTATCTCAATAAGATACTCCTTAATAAGTATAGAAAATTTCAAGAATTTGAAAATATGGTCTTAAATATTATATTTAAAAATTAAAAATATCAGATTTTGAATAAATGCATTATTGAAGAAAAAAAGGAGAATCACACTGTATAATTTATTGACTCTTGCACTACACAAATAATATAACATTTTTATTTTTTAATACCAAAAATAAAAAATGTAAAGGCCCATTTGTAAATCTGGTTTTTACCAAAAACATTGGATTGTAAAAATATTTATTTAAATCATGTAGTTATTTTTTAAATTGGTTTTTAAATCTCATGATTTTTGTTAAGTAATGTTGATCTAGTCATAAAAACATTTCAAATTCGAGTACATGAATATATTTTTTTAAAAGCAATTATTTAACTAAATAAAATAAAAAATAAATAAAATATGAGTTACTGCAAAAAAATTGAACATTTTTAAAAATCATACAAAATAAACTATACGGCTTAAATAAATATTATTATAATCAACATTTTTCAAAAAACCAAGTTTAGAAATTGGCTGTATTGAATTTTTTGTTTTTAGTATTAAAAAATTATCATATAATACATGTAATGCAAGTTAAAAAATATTGATTAGAACCAGTTGTTTCATTTGTCAGATCTTTCTGTTACAGTTTAAATAGCACTAGAATATCTTGATTCTTGATCATTTTTTGCTCTCCAAGCAGTAGCATTAGATCATGTAAATGTTTTTCATAAAAAATGCTACTTAACGAAATTTTAACTTAATGATGTAAATTATAATTCAAATCATTAGTAACACAATCTGCTATTTTTTCAATGAAAAACTGAGGCTTGATACAAACCAAAAGTTGATTAAACAAGAAAAACATAAGCATGTGTAAAATAAAAGGTGAGTTCAATAAAATTATATAGTAACTTTTTTAGCAAAATACTAAAAATATTTTTATTAGACATTTTTTACTCTACTTAATCATCCGGTTTTAATTTTTTTGTACAATGTTAATGTAAATATGTAATGTAATTGCAAAATTGTGACAAAATTGTAATAACTATATTTACTTACTGGGCAGTTTGCATCTGTCTTAACTGAGCCATATTTGTTAATGCTTCGTCTAATAAAAACACAGCATCATTCATTAATAAATTAATGAATCTTAAAAATAATGGTGGAGAAGCCGCTTCCATATTATTCTCTGCATCTTTAGCCAATGATCTTAAAAAAATGTATTACAATAACAAATATTTATTCATTTATTGAATAATAAGGCCTTTTAGTATTATAGTCATCCAGTAAATATGAACAATGCTGAATGCTGATGACAATAATTGTATTAATAATTTATGCATAAATGTATTACTTGAAAACTTCTCTGTGTTCTTCTAATTTCCACAAATAATCCATTACAACATACATAGGTCTGCGGTAGTTAAATTTCTGTTCAAATTCTACACTTTGTCCAGTCATTTCAATACCCACAAACACATCCAATAGAGCATGAACAATCTTAAAAAGAGAGAATTAATAAAAATAATGATTTAATGTTACATTTTTTATGACAAAGGTTAAGATATTTATGATATTAATTGATAAATACTCTAAAAAATACACACAAATATACACAAAAAATATTAAAGAATGACCTTTAAGAGGAGGGAAAATCTACATGTGTTGTCTATGTCTTAAAAACGAACAACACAGTAAATCTGTATTCGGAATAACCAATTTTGTGTTGTTAGATTAAATATTAATTAAATTGACCAATTATCAAATTTAAGTAAGAATATTACTGAGGGCATCTCATAGATTTCTGTTTTTAGTTTTAAATGATTTTAAAATTTAAAGTGAGTTATGAGTATTTGAAATTATAATATTTTACATGTTTATAACTCTAATTAAAATTGTAATACCATTAATAATCTGAGATGTTCTAGAAAATATATTACTAAATAATAAAACATTCTTGCCTTTAAATTTGTTGATGGATCAATTCTCGCTTATAATAAAGCTAACAATACAAAATTAGATCTACTGAACACAACATTTTCAATCCAACATTATTGTAAGACAGACACAACACATGTGAGTTAGGTGTCTTCTTAAAGTAATCTAATATTACATAAAAATTTATTTTTATTTTTAATTGATTTAAAATAAACTATACAATTTTAGTAGAAATTACATGTTTCATATTCAAGCTTCACTAGACTTGTGATAATAAGTTAAGTTATGAATGATATACTTATACTGATTGTATAACATGAATGAGCACCTAAGCACAACAAATCTATAGTAAAGTTATTTTAAAATTATCTTTGAAATCTAAAATATAAGAAAATGCTATAAAAATATCAAAAATATTGTTCAAAAACAAACGAGCGAATTTAAAACTAGAAATGTCTAAAGAATAAAAATGCAATATTAAATAGTACATAACTGCTTCTACATCATACAGATTTCTAATTTAGTCAGCAGCGTGTGCAACTAAAAAAAGAGTATGGTTAATTCATACATTTCTTATATCAAGTTAGGTTTTATTTAACAATTTAATACTTATATTATATTAATTACTTGTTTACGATGGGGATGATTTAGAAATAATAACTCTCTGTAATATGATCCTATTGAGTTTGTTACAGAGCTATCTTCGTCCATATGTGGTAATAAGCAATCTAAACATTCAGCTAGACGAGCCCGCAAATGTGGATTTCTCACTCGACTATTAGATGTCATGAAGATTAAAACAGCATTTAATAATTCACTAACTAATGAAAACCCAGGTTCCTCTAAAGAGCGAGAATGAAAACGACGCACCAATGTTAAATATCGCCAAATATTTTCCAACAAAAATTCTGGAATGCATCTAAAAATATAAATTTATTTTTTTTATTAACTATATATTATTTTAGTTAGTTAGATAAAGTTAATAATAAATTGGCAATTGTACTTTAATGTAGGAGGAACAACACTAGGCAATGGAAATTCAATAACTGAGAATTTATTTGGACAATAAGATTGAAGGTTATTTGATTGAAAATCTTTGTCTACATCCAACACAACTTGAGTAAGCCAAATACATGTTGCTTTTTGAAATTGACTCAAAAGATGTAATGTTGATGGTTCTAAAAGAGCCGCTTTCATAGACAGATATCTAAAAAAACAGTATAATATAGTTTCATAAAATAAATTAGTTGAAATGTATAATTCAAAATATATGATAAACATATACAAAAAAAATATTTTAATTTAAATACAGTTAAATTGTTTATATTTAAACCTGAATAGAACAAAAAATAAGATTATTAGCTGACTATTAGCAGTCAGTTGGTATAATTATATTTGAAGAGTTGAACCTATGCGAAATAAATAATATTTTAGGATGTTTGAATCAGATTAACACCAAAACAATCATTCAAAATTCTTATTAGTAAAAAACACTATAAACGAATTGTCTAATTAATTAACAATTAAGATTCACTTCATTAACTTCAAATAATTCAATTAAATTTACTTGGTCATTTCACCTTCCATTCGATCATTAATAAGTTTCATTACTTCAGATGTAGCAGAACCAGATTGTTGAGCATCTACGAACGTCTGTTGCATTCTTGCTAACTCTTGGTTAATATTTGTCATTTTTTCTTGTACTTGAGCAAAACCTATCTCTAAAGATTTTTGAGTCATGTAAAAACATTCTGTAATAAAATTAAACTGTCCTTTAGCTACAGGTCTATGGTCCGATGAATTATCTTCTCTAGAATCATCAACATCAGTTGGTAAGAGCATAGTGTTTTCATTTAATTTTAATAGATGTACTCCACGTTGTCTACTTTCTTCGTTATTATGAACCTAAACACATAAAATTAAAATAATAACTAGAAATAAAAGTTATAAAAAGTATAACTAACTTTTGCAGCACAGTAGGTAGGATCAATTTTCAACAATTTTGGATTATCTGTATTAGAAATAAATGGTTGACACAGCCTTAAGAGAACTGCACTTAAATTTAATGCGAATCCATCTGAAATAAATCCTAACATTGACATTTCAACATTCCATAATTTACAGCGTCCCATGTTTTTTTCCAAGCAACTTCCCAACCAAGATAATGTTTTATGTTTTACTTCAGGTCCAGCTTTTAGTAGATTTAATAATATTTTATGTAATTGTACATGTAACATCTCCAAACCAGACCATATGTTACTTTCCAATGGACCAGATAACTATAGCAAATGAATATTTAAAATAAATGTTATAAAATAGAAAAAATTATTAAATACTAACTTCTTCCATGGGTTTTTGGAAATATTCAAATCTACCCCCTGGTGTTTGTGGTAAACCTGATATTGCAAAAGTAGCTCCAAGCACTGTGTTTGTAAAATTGAAACCAGGAGATGTATCTGGTACATGACAATCATCAATCAACGCCTATGAAAAAAGAATACATTTAGAGTAAAATTAAAAACAAATTGTATTAAAACATGTCAGAACAATCTCAATTGATTAAAAATATTAATTATAATGTTTAGAAATGAATAAATTCTTTATACTAGTAGGTACTAGTGTTCCCAATAAATACATTTACAATTTTAGCCATTGAAAGAATTTCTATCTACTGAAAATAGTTAAAGTTGTACCAACAATATTAAATCATGCACATTCAAGTAATAATAATAAATAATCAATGCCACTTTCTTTTTTAAAAAGAAAAAAGATTTTTCTAATACAATATTATCCTAAATTGTATCATTAAAATAGAAAAGTAATGTAGCTTGGTCATGTATTAAAAGCTATACTTAAAAATAAAAAACCATATAAAACCCATAATATACACGTCATAATATTGCTCTCTTAGAAAATGAACAAAAAATGACATTCTGTTTTAATAGAACACCCACAATACATAGAGTGTTTAGATATAAAACCATTAAAATGATATTATAACTAATTAACAATTTGAACTGGAACTTACATTAGCTAATAATTGTTCTGCAGAGAATACTTGCAGTAATGCAATCTCACAATGGGGTAAAAATATAATTGTTGATTGTAATATTTTCTCTTTTACTTTCTCAAGTATTGGATGATATATACTTTGAATTTGTGACTCTCCATCATCTTCATCCGAAATAATTTGTTTATTTACAGAAGTAAAAAATTTCACATAATCTTCAAAGGATGCCATATTAGTTTCAAATATTTTTAAAACCTAAAATTAAAATACATTTTGGAACATAAGTTACATCTAATTTAGTTTAGCAATAATTCATGTTTTATAATTTGGTTATAAATAAATATTTAAAATATTCAAAATTGTATTGAAATTAACATTGTAAGAAAAACTGTATCTTAGACACAAGTTATCAAGTACCTTGGCTTACATTAAATAAATCAAAATGTTAATTTTCATTTAGTACAAAATACAAAAATTCACGGGGATCTTAATTTTTATAACCACTGTCTTTGTAGAAATTACTTTGGAAAATAATGAAATAATTCTGTCAGACTTAAGATATAATTAGTCAAGTAGGTATACTATAAATAATATGACCATATCTATGGCTCAGTGCACTGATATTATAAGTCACAAATATGACATCAAGAAATGTTTCACTGTTATTCAAAATTAATTTTTTGAATATTAGAATAATCAAAACATTTTGACAGTAATTTTATTATTCTAAATGAATGCTCCTTTATTTAAGGTATTGAAAATGATTAAATACTTTATAAAAAGACTTAAAATACATTATTATCTATAAGAAAAAGTACTTTTAATAGGTATGTGTGTTCTTAACCATTACTGATACCAATGGAAACTATTAATTTATTAGACAAAAAAAATTAAATGTACAAGTTATCAGAAAAATAAAAATAATATAAGTTCAATACTCTTTAGGAAAATCCAGAAACTATCATCAATAAGTTGAACACAGTGCCTATTCATACATACACATCCAACCTGAAACTTGGAAAATCTTTTTTTTATTTAAACATTGTTTTTACAATTAGTTGTGCACTAACTAATGAGATACATAAAAGATTCAAAAAAAAAGGAGATACTTGCAAAGAGAAAGAGGAAAAAACAAGCAAATTAAGGTGGCTAGTGTCACAAATAATAGCGGTCATTGTGGAGTGTGTTGAGTGGGAAATCATTCAATGAAATTTTAAATGAATCAGAAGCAGAAGTGTGTGACAAGAGCAGAGACTGAATAACCATATTATGTATTTTCTAGATTGATGTTGTGAAACCAGGGTATAGGTTCAATGACAGGATATTTTTCCTTACTAGATGGCATAATGAGATGGGAGCGATTCTCAGTGATTAAGCCATAGATTAATAAAAACAAACCTTAGGCTGAGGATAAAGTCAGGCCATGGCATTTATTTTTATAGCTAAAAGTTTAATATTAATTGATTTATTTATTTCTCTTAAATAATACCTATTAATTGTATAAAAATAATTAAAATGTACCTGATCATTAATGCTTTGAGGACTATATAGATCAGGTTGTTTAAGTGCTGTAGATACATTAGTACACAAAAAACCAAATATTTTCGAGTAGATATCTTCTCCAATTGATGGATAACGATTTTCTTGTTTAGAAAAAGTCAATTCAATAAAACATTGAAATAAATACACTATGCACTCCTTCTCAGTAGTATGTGAAGTAATTGATACATTGTGTTTAGTCTTGAGTAAATATTCTATTGGATCAGCCAACAGTGTTCTTTCAAAAATTGATTGTTCAAGAATTTCTAATTCTGCTCCATTATTGGCATTTGACTTCAATATTTCTAATATATCTGGTAAATAAATAACTGGAGAGTCGTATTCTTTATCGAAACTAGGTTTCATGGTAAAATGAAATACATTTTCAACAAGTTTATTTAAAGTTTCATCAACACCATTATTTACTGATGCCATTTTAGAATTAGAACCTTTTATATTATCCGTAGTTTCACATGAATTATCGAGATTATTTTTTTGGAATATAGAAAATTCGTTGCCCGACATTTGTAGTTTTCGGTTTGTACAGTGTACACACTACACGTATGAGTAAAGTAGAAAATCGACAACATAAAACAGCCAACAAAATTAAACAACTATTATAGTTCCCAGCGGATTAGGCAAAATCATATTACATTTTAGTTTTTACATTTTATGATAAGGATAACGAAAAAAAATATTGATCACAGCCCGTCGTGTATATTATTATAATAGTAATAAATATTAAAAGTTGAGCTGTAGTCAATTCTTGGTATACTCGGTTGCAACTTGGTTATTACATGATACCAAACAAGTAATGTACAATAATCACAATTCGATTTGATCGACACCACAGATATACATACATAGATAACTGGAGCTCATAGTAGCCATTCTTGCAATGATAAAAAAACGAGCCGTCCCGAATTCCGCTTTCCCTACCGCAGAAGAGCAACACATTTCATGCTTACATACGATAGACGTGTAGTTACGACTATTTTCGATCA
>PVMI01033741.1:0-10750 GCA_008528875.1 Aulacorthum solani | reverse complement strand
GCGGTAAAAAGTCGAGTAGGGGAAAAAGGCTTAAAAGGCGGTAAAGCACGGATCGGTGATTTCGTCCAGACTGAGCTGCCGAAACGACTTTTATTGCTGTTGTTATCGTGTTCGGGGCCGTTTTTTGAGACCACCTAGCGGGTGTGAAGTCGAGGGCTCGTAAAACCACCGTCTACAAAATCCACATACACAGGGTAGCAATTATGGTATATTGCGGCATATGTGTGCAGTAAAGTATCGAGGTGGTCATATATATATAAGATATATCTGTGACACATATATTATATATATATATATTTACAAACATCGAGTGGAGTTTTCCAGAACCTATTGCCGCCCTCCTCCGCTATTATGTCAAGGGGAGGACCAATAACAAAAAAAATAAAAAGAACACCAGCGTTTATCATCTCGGAGAGTGGTAAACTGCGCGTGGGTTTTAATGTATCCTTGCGCGTTAGATAAACGCAACGGCGATTAGGGGAGGGAGGAAATACTACTCGAAACTTCATAAAACATTATTATAGTCGCACTTAGCCATGACAAATTTAACGCGAATTTAACGGCATATATTATATTTTTGCTGTAGCGGACGGTCCCAATAAATATTATGATGATATATTCGGTGTTTCCGACAATCATTATCTATAGGTCGAATTGCATGGACGGTTTTTTCTTGACAACAAATATTTATTATTTAGTTAAAATGATCAGATTTGTAAAAACTGACGAATTTCAATAAAATTTAATTTAAAAAAAATAAAAGTTGAGTATCTTATAAAAATACAAATAATCTTTTTAACAATAAAAAGTAGGCAAGTAGGTACCACTCTGCTGTCAGTAGGTGTCAAGTGGGTCACTGTAATGGATGTATTAAATTTAAATATTATTATCATTGTAAACGAAATAAGCGGAAACGATCTGTCAACCTATTTCAAGTATATTTCATGATATTGGTAGTCAGAATCTTGTATTGGTGTGCTATATAGGTATCGTTGTTACCTAGCTTACAGAAATCAATTATTTTTGGTTTATTTATGTAAGGTTGCTATTTTATTTGGTCACAGAAATTTAAAAAAATAATTAATAAAGACTATCCAGACTATCATGCTTTAATGTGGAATTTTTCTTAAACAAAATAAAATAATATTTAGGTGATTTATTGTTATAGTTATTCAATGCAATATGCACAACAAAATATAATGATGTCCTCGTGTTTGTTGCTTATGGACTTGAAATCTACTCTACAGATTTTAACTTAAGTTTCAAAGATTGTTGTTGGAGATATCAGAAAAGTTTAGAAAGTCATCTGGACCACGTTTGAAAATATACCAAGTGCCATATCCAATCCGCAACTGTCGGATTGCTCATATCGGTAGAATAAGTTCACAAAGCGATGTACAATGATGCTGATTTGCCCGTGAACTAAAGTAGGAACAGACGTACAGTGTAAACTAAAACCGCGAGATATACCAATACAAAGCCGTATTTTACTTTTGATCATTTTCACCCAATCGAAGTCTTGTTAAACAGCTGCTAATATTTATATAGGTGCTAGTTACCCATATAGTATAGATAGTAGATATTCAATATTTTTTTAGAAAAATAATTTTATTACCCTAATGTGATTTTGGCTAAACGTACAAGTAAACTGTCCTAACTATCCATTTTATTGTATTATATTGGTTGATATGTACCAATATGGATGGCAACCTACCTATAGATGCAAGATTTGAAGTGAACTATTGATTAAGGGACAATTTTTCTATTTTTATTTGCATTCCATAGTTTCGAGTTCAATATAAAAAAAAGAACGACAATTGTGTATTTTGGATTTTTTAAGTGGATCGACGAATTGAGTTGTTGAATGAAAATAATTGTTCACAAGGTATGGCTTATAAAATATAAATATGTACCTAGTAATAATACCATGGAACTAACCTAATTATTATGCTAGGATAACCGTAATATATTTAGTTGACAATTTAACCATAATATTTATGTTATCTCAACACAACCATTCCAACATTTTTCATTTAGTACTCCCGACCATGCTGAAATGTTATCTGTATACCTACAATAATTAATGGTTACTGCAACCAAATATTTATTTCCGTGCAAATACCGAATATGATGGTATTCGAATTTCCTAGCGTGTGGAGCGAAACGTGTTTGTATGCTCACTATAGGTACACAATTCAGAGCATGTGACTTGTCTAAATCGTTGGCTTAATGTGCTCGATATTTTTATATATATACTCACTTTATAAACAAACCAAAACCACTTATCTGGCCAATTCTGAACTTTGGTGTAAACATAAGAAAAACGGCAGTGGTATATATTTTGGATTTTTTTAAGTGGGCTGATGAAGTGGACATAGTGAGTTGTTGCAAGAAAATAATTGTTCACAAGATATGACGTATAAAATATATCGTAATAATACAAAATATCGAATAACCATCAAATAGTCCTAGACTGCGGAGCGAAACGTGTTTGTATGTTCACTATATAGTACACTATTCAGAGCATGGGACTTATCTAAATGGTTGGCTTTATGTGCTTGATATATACTTTTTTATATAATATATAGGTACTCACTTTATAAACAAACCAAAACCACTTATCTGGCCAATTCTGAACGTTCGATGTAGACATAGCTGTATAATATTATATGATATTGAGCGTCTGTTCGATGTAAAGACCATTTTTTATTTTTTTTTATTGATGTACGAATGAGTGTTTTATAGTTCACAACACTCGCGAGACCTTAAACGGTACGTGCCTGGTGCCCCGCACGCCAATAAAATATGTAATAATTTATATTATATTTTTCTGCTATAAATATAGTATCTACTATCTAATACATGTAGGCATACTCGAGGCGTAAAATAATAATATTTTTACCAAGGTAAACCTAGGGGAATAATAATAATGACAAAGTGACCCTATTAACTGGTATTATATGTTTTATATAATATTATGCATGTGTACAAATTTCGTGAACACCGCCAGTCGCACACGTGATGTAGAATGATCCCCCGTGGTATGGATAAAAATTAACAAGACACCACTATTTATCATGGATTAATGTCACCACGTTGTTTGTCTACACTGTACAGCAATGTACATTTTCTTATATTTCCATTTTTTGTTAAAAAATAAATAAATAATATAAAACATAAAGAATTAGATAGACTTATAAGAATATAATATTATTGTTTCATTTCGTCGTGCTGACAGGTGTATAGATTATATTATGTTGTTCTTCTCTGAGTAGAAAAAAATATAATATAAAATTAATATTTAATATACCAATGAAAATAATATTGTGTTTGTAATGTTGTAAGGTACGTACAGTTTGTAACTGTTATTATTACATTGACCGCGGTCAGCGGTGACTACGAAGTGCTTATATATTTCTGAAAATACAATGTATTTTAGTTTTAAAACCTCAATGAACATTAAAATATATACCAGAGAAAACTGTGGGTGGAAAAACTCTCACTGTAACAAAATCTATTCAATTCCTAAAAGTCGCAACTCGTAAGTACATTCAAATACTGTCACAACTTTTAGAAATTTAATAAGTTTAAAACCGTTTTTGTATTCAAATTAAGATAGTAAAAATATACCACATATTGTTTTACAGTGGAGTGTGGCAAGTTTTTTCCAATAAAAATTTTGTTTCTACAACAATTGAGAACATTGTAAGCTTGAAAGTGCGAAAGCGTGTTTTGGAACAATAATTCCGTAATAACTCAACAGTAAAAGTGTTATAAATACGACACCACTTGTAGAATTATTTTAAAACAACTTAAAAATGTAATCCGTTAGTAATGTGATATTATAAATTTTAGTATCTCAACTGTGAAACTTCTATCTCAGGTTGATTCCATTTGTTCAAATCATCGTATCGATCGAATAATTTATGCTAAAATATCTTTAATCAACTGAATTGTACATTTTTACAGATAGTAAATATTCCCAAATAAAGCAAAATATATCAAAAAAATTGCCTACATTTTTTCCCACGAAAATTGTTACCTACTTATTTCGTAGTCATCTTAAGATTGTCTTAAAATACACGAACATCAGTGGAAAATAATATAGCATGTATATATTACACAGTTCAAACTTTCTAAAATATACCTACACATTCTATAGAATAAATAATAATTTTTAATATCAACATCGAAAAATATTATATTATGTATGTGTGTTTAAAAAAGTTTCATTTTTTTTCTTAAATAATAAATCATGGAACCATAACATTACGTATAACTCATAATTCGTTATTAAATTATTTATATATATATTTATTATTATTTTCATACTTAAAAATGTCATAAGGATGACATGCTGTTAGTAGTACCTGTTTCATTACAATTTTAAACCTAATTCAATAGAATGTAAAATTGTGTGTAACGAGTTTATAAATGTATTGTTTGAACTTATGTTATACCACTACTAAAATTCTATATTTTTTGGTCAATTTTAATTGTTAGATATTATATTATGACAGATAGTTAAAAAAAAATAAAAGTATTTTATTATTTTCAATTGAAGTGCATAAAAAGTTTAAAAGAGTTTGATAA
Source organism: Aulacorthum solani (assembly GCA_008528875.1). Taxonomy (NCBI): domain Eukaryota; kingdom Metazoa; phylum Arthropoda; class Insecta; order Hemiptera; family Aphididae; genus Aulacorthum; species Aulacorthum solani. Next base: position 6,157 of record PVMI01033741.1, on the reverse strand, counting down.
GCCAAACTTTCCTTATAGGATATAACTTTTATGCTGCTTATAATATTGTATAAATAGTAATAATATAGAACAACTTATTTAGTAGATTTATAACTCAAGATCCATAATCCAGGTAAATAGTTAAGTAAACCTTGCAGTCAATAATATTCTAGTGCAGCACTACAGCTATAATTGGCAAATACAAATATTATTTGTTAGATATTAGTTTTTTGTGTATATCTCTATTCAAAATAATTATAAGTAAATATAATGAAAAACTATTATTAAAGTGTTTATAGTAACAATGAATAATAAGAACTTTGTAAATGATGACTAAAATAAATATTTAAGGAGTAACATTGATGGCAATTACAATTATTTTTAATAATAATATTATACATGTATATTAAATAGTTTTGTACAAGCGACTTAAACAAAGATTTTAAAAATATTTTTAAAACTATTATAAATTTAAAAATAGTTAAGTACATCACAATATATGAATTTTTAATAATTAAAAGTACTTAAAAAAAACAATATCTCTGATGTTATGAATTTTACAGATAACTCCTGTAATCGTGTACCTACCTTATGCAAACATTTGGTGCTTCTGGCTTTTTTTCTTTGATAGCCATTTTTTTTTTTTTTTGTAAAAATAACTAGTTTATAACGTTTTCTTAAACTTTTTTTAAAAGAATATATCTTATTAATTGTATATTAATTAATACTGACAAATATTTAAATACAAAAAATTAGACAGATGCTGGAGAATGTATATTCTAAATACTTTTCAAGACTTTTTCACAGTATGGCTGCCAATTAACAAAATTATTAAAGGTGTATTCTATGTAAATTAATGTCCTTTGTTTATATCCCAGATGTCTGATAGCTATATATTATATCATCTCTTTCAACAGTTCAACTAACTAAAATTTGTCCATAATTCAATATTTGAATAAAGAATTATAACTTTTAAAATACAGTATGGCTTATAACTGTTACAGTCTATTCTTATTAATTTACTGCAAGAACACACTTGTTAATACTGTCTTAATACTTCTGTCATTATTTTTTAATCTTCGACGATTAAGATTCTAAGATTTTAGATTCTAATTACAAGTCGAAATGAATTATCTGAAAATTACCTTCATAATCATTAACTATGTTTCTTAGATATTGAATTCCAAAATTAAATTATAAAATGTAATGATATTATTTAAATCAATTATACTATTATTACTATTTAATGTAATTTAATTCAATAATCATTGTTTAATATAATATGGGTACTTTTTACCAAATATTTTAATTTATATTAATCTTGATTAGTGAATGATCGATCTTTTAATCTGAAGCTCAGGTAAATCAAACTTTAAAATTAATATAATTACTCGAAAATGTAACAATTTTCTTTCTCATATTGTATTAATTCTGTGGTACAGAGCCATAATTATTGTGTTTGTTTTTCATCCACTTTGAAAATACTGTACTTAACTTGAAATAAAATACTTTGTCAGTTGAATACAAGTATTATTTAACTGTTGTTTACAGACATTTTGTCAACTGCATTATTTGATTATATTTTGTCAGTATTTTTAATTGTATACATTTTTGTTTGTCATGATTTTGAAATGTTTTCTATTGAAATTCCTTAATCTTAGTAAGTATAATTTCCTTGATGTAAGATGTTTATAATAATTATAATATTTTTGATGAATTATACAAATGTATACAAAAAGTAATAATGATACTGATTAATTAAATTATTTCATTGTTTTCAGTCTATATAAATCGGAGAAACCAAGATATCTTAGACTTGGGTTTTTACTTGTAAGGACTGGTTAACAAAAATATCGTTAATGCACGGTAAATAAGTTTAGTATAATTTTGGTATTCTTGATCTCAGTTTTAAGTCCATATTATTTATTATCTACCGGCTGTTAAATAACAATTTTTGAAGATATTTGTGAACGCAGAAGAATATATACTATGAATAAAGATTAACAGAAAACTCACAATTCAAACATGAAATAATTTTTTTTTTTTAATTTATAATATAACTCCACCAATCACCAATCAACATCATATATACCTATCGTTTTAATACCTTTACAACTATACAACTACTGTAATGGTAATAGACATAATCGAGTAGAGTGCTAAACCATTCATACCTACCATCTACATACACATCTTGACCTATTGAGTGCGATTTTAATATTTTGTAATGCAAAGTTAAAATTAAAATTGGTTTAACCTCGGCCATGTACAACCGAATATTGGACTATAATATTGTAATGGTCAACGAATCAACGACTATGACATACGTCTGTTCTTATCGATTTGGAACAAATAGTAGTATAATGTATACAGTCATATATATTTATTATAACGTTCCACCAAATAATAACTGCAATGTAATATGCAAAACATTGGGCGTGTCAATAAAGTAACTGTGAGTCACCATCACGGTGTCTATCAGTCAAACGTTATGCACCGAATCGATATTGGAGAAAATTAATCAACATGGATGAAAACAATTTTATGTGCATTTTTAGAACTTTTTGATAATAACGCACGATATTAATAATTATTTTTGCTGTAGGTCACAAGATTCTTCGTCGCCAATCGTTTAATAGTTTCAAGTACCTACGAACAATATCTTTAAATTAAAACAAAATAACTGAAATCATAACCTATATAATTCTATGTTTACACATCAAATTTCGTCCAAATTTTAACTTAAAACAAATATAAAAAAAAAAGGTTTTTAGATTTTTTTTTTGGTTACAAATTACTTATGAGGTAAGTTTTAAATCTTTAACCAAAAAAATTGATCATTTATAAATATGTAACACAAAATAATTTTCAAATTTTTGAGATTTTGATCAATTTAGTAAAATCATAAACTTTAAATTATTATAAAAACTGTACACCATGTCGCCACCAAAATCAATTTTACAAAATAATTATGAAGTTTTCTTGTCAATAACATTGGAGCTGAAAACATCTCCAAAGACGTTTTTGATCATCCGGTGTTTGGAGAAATTCTTGTGAATTTCAACTATTCAAATTGTATACTAAAATAGGCACAAATACCCATAAAATATACCTTTTATCAAATAAATTCTAGGTAAATATCGTACACATAATCATTATTTTACTAGTCGACATCGTTTATAAGTATACGGATCGTTAGTTTACATGCATGCTAACAATAATAACATTATATCATCGTTTCCGTTCGCTATTGTTTTATGCAGTCCATCAATATAGGTGTGATTCAACGGTTTACGTATTTTATATAGGTATCTCAAAAGGGGACTATGTACATTTTGCCCAGGTGGTGATGGGGAAGACCTCCTCTCTAATTATTGACCCTTCCTCCACAACTCTTAAAATGCAAGTCTCGAATACGTCCGAATCACTGTTTAAAATAAACACTCTAACGAGTAACAATATACGTAGGTAAATAATATATAGGTAGTTTAGTTTCGCTCGTACATAAAATTTCACAATATTTGCATCTGTTGTGAGGAAGAGCAATGTAAATGTTGTAGGTAAGTATAACTTTGCAGCCAATACAATATACAAAATCCAATAACGTTTTATTGAAACAAGGTAGTTATATATATATATTATATTATTGTTTTAACTCTTTATTGCGAAGGTCTTCGTTTTAAATATACGATTGAATTCTAGTTAACTGCATTTATTTATTTTTACGTTTGTGGACATTGTTGACTGAACACGAGTGTAAATTGGAATTTTTTTTATTTCGATCTAAATATGAAAAGAGTTTTAAATTAATTCGTTATGTTTGTTCGATTATTATTAATGTATTGAACTGGTTAGCTCTATACCAATCACGCCCACCCAGTCTGCTATCAAGTGTTATACACAAACGGCACCACTGACTTGACTCAAAATTGAAAAAATATTTTAATTAAAAATAGCATCATTTACAATATTTTGGTATAAGTATAATATGTGCATAAAGAATTTAATTGAATTTAATTATTTCAATAGTTTGTAAATATGTGGGTGTTTGTATTATATATATTTCTCTGTATAATTTTAAAAATAAAAACATTCAAATTATAATTGAAAATTAACGAATTGAATCCGAATGTCCGACACATCAGCAGTAGAACATATTAAAATGCAAAACAATTTAAATAAAGTATTTAAATAGAAAGTCATTGAAATAAATCTTAAAAAATTTCTTGGTGAGACAACCAATGTCATTTTTCTAATGCAATATTAGTCACGTCTTATTTATGTTATCATTTATTAGTGCCATATTCTGCACAAGGTCAAGTGCTCAGTTTGAAAATCAAATCAGAGGGAAAATTAAAGATGATATTAGTTTTTTATTTAACTATTAATTATTTATCTAAGATCTTTGAGATATGAACTCATCACTACCATTATATGTGTTTTGTATCCTTCATTCACGTATACATTTGTATACAGACAATAGGTATGTATTTAGTTCCAAAATTACACAGCAATACTCAAAATAGAAAATATGTCATAGGTATATACCATATTACATACATAACATTATAACAATAATCTTTTACATAGAAATGGATTTTCTAATCTTGAGCCATGTATTTTAAGTCACTTGTTTTTCTAGACGTTTTAAATGCTAAAATACGAGACAAAATGATGATAATACAAAGAAGTATAGACAATAAATTATTATATGGGTACAACGAGTGCATAGAGACTTAAGGATGATAGTTAAAATGTGAAATTGAACTTTAGATTTAACAAAATGTAACTTAAAATGAGCTTGTGATAATGTTGGCATATACGATGTGTGCGGCGTATTTGTCTTAAAATTTTTCGACTACCACTAATATTCTACCAGAAATATCATGTTATAAAAACATGGTTGTACACAAAATATTTTTTTTATTAATTTTGTTTTATAAGCCACTACAATTCTAATACTGAAGTATTTATTGACATTTCAGAGATAAGATATTAATCAATGTGAGAGAAGATATTCATTTTATTGAATACTTAAAAAATAATTTAAATTATAGTTGTAAAACAAAAAATAAATAATATAAGCTATAATATATAAGCTATTAATCCAAAGTGTTGCCATTATGTGACTGATTTTTTAATGTACCTTTATATCAATTAGTCATCACATAGTATAATTCATTCAATATATTAGTATTTTAGTAAATATTAAATTAAGTTAAAAATAAAAAGTTATGTAACTTTATTTTTAGATTGATGATATGAAAAAGATGGTAATTAATTGAATAAATATACTCATTTTTACCGGTTACTGTATGTTGTAGTAACTATTGGTAGTACCATAGACACCATCACTTGTTAACATTCTCTTATAATAATGGTTTAAAATATGTTAAGTGAGAATGAATATGCTTAAAAATTATTCCTCAGATTAAAAAGTAAATATAAAATCAGTAAAAAATAAATAGGCGCAGAGAAATATTTGATGTTTTATTCCGAGTTAACTGCTTGAAATATTTTAACTTAATCAGATCGAAAGTGCAAATTCTAGCCCACACATCACCGATAGTGAAAAAATGAAAAAAAAATTTAGATTTAAATCTCGATAATTTGCGTCAATTTATGTGTCAAATCACAGTTTTTTTGTGAACGTATAATCAGATATCAGGTGTATCAGGTGGCATCAATTTTGTCGTCGTCGACTTCGTTGTTATTATCTGTAAACTTTTCTCTGTTACAGATTTTTGAGGGTGGTGGGAGAGAAAAAAAACACTCACACACATAATTTATTATTAATTGTTATTATTAATCCATTGACATTTTGTATAATATATGGTATTATTATTTCGTCATATTTTAATATTATTATAGTACACACTATAATAACCAATCCGTTTTACATGATTAAGATAATTCTCTCGTGCGGTTTCTTTATGCCGCCGATTGCGTTCGTCGTCCGTCGTCCCGTTTGTTCATCTGACGACGTAGACGTCATCTTGTTTTCGGCGACTATTTTTTTATTATAGTACTATTATAATACGTCGGTAATTTGTATTTGGTCGCCCTATTAAATAAAATAATTTATACTGACTTTTCAACCAATTACATAGCATGAAATTGTTTTCAAAACGCTTTTAAATGCAGACACAATCGACACAAATACGTATCACTTTATATA
>PVMI01033736.1:0-11991 GCA_008528875.1 Aulacorthum solani | reverse complement strand
ACCATATTTAGACAAATTGATATGTCATTCCCTCAAAAGTATTATTCTCTATCTTTTTTGTAATAGGTGACTTTACTCTAAGATTGCTTAAGCGCATAGAAAAAATGATTTTGCTTTAATGCGTTTCGTTTATGTTGCGCTTGGGCCAGAGAGAGAAAACGAATAGTACGCTGACATCCTCTTAATATTGTTATTTGTTGGTAATTAATGAAAAGTGCTCATTTATCCTGAAGAAGTTATTGATATTATATCCCAAAAATCAATGTGTATATTATACTTTAATAGGTGACAAATTTTAAGCATTAAAGAAAAATCAATATTTATTGTGATTTAACTAACGGTATTTATATTATATATAAGAATTATAATAATCCAATTATTATTAAGTCCTAAGGTAAAATGTCATAAGATCAAAAAATAGATAAAAATGAAGTAGACTGTTTAGTCAAATAAAAAAATCAAAGATTCAGCTAGATCATAATATGTAAATTTGTAATATTGATCAACAAAACTACTCGTTATGTTATATGTGTCTTAAATCATAAAAAAATTCACTGCCATTTATATGAAAATGCCTTAAATATTGTAAAAGATACAAAATTTTCCTAATATTTGTATATTATAAAAATTAATGTAGGTAGGTACCTACTACCTACTATAGTTTATTACCTATACTATAATGATATAAATTATATTTAAATACAACTCTTAGTTCTTACTTATGATCTATGGCATTTTTGCTCATGAACCTAGTTTCTATAACTTGTACTAATGTTAATGATCAATGTAAAAGTAACATATTTTATTAAAAAATTAATTTTACTGTATTTATTTTTATTTCATTGAATTTTTCAGGTAAAAATGCAAAGCATTATAGGAAAGAACATAATATCATACATATCATATACTTATACCATTGATTAATTATACAACATTTAATCAATGCCTATACTATAAGAAGTGTAATGTCCAAAGTATGATTTTAAGAAAATGCAAAATAAGTCATTTTAGTTCTGTATAAAACTAGGAGTAGGCATTCAAAAAATGTACTATGACATTCGAAAAATATTTTAATATAATTGTTGCTAGATAGCGTTGCGGTATTTAACTTGATTAAAAATAGTATAATTAAGGTGGATGTTATATTATATAGGTAGATATTAATATATTATGTACACCCATAGGCTATAGTGTCCTATACTATGATAATATGTTCTTGTTTTAATATATAACAAATATGGATTAGATACGTAATTCCTATTTAATAAATTAGATCTTATGACTTTTTTTTTTTAGTGAGCTGTAATCAGTGAACCAAACGTTTCAACATACCTTCCTATGAACCATGTATCTTCAAATGAAGCGTTTATTATTGATTGAGCACAATTCATCTTAGGAGGGCTAAGGGCAAGCCCGTCATTAGATATTTTCCACCATAAAACGAAAATTTTAATTCCGCTCTTTTTCACCGATATTTATTTAATTTCGTCGCCTTTAATTTCTTTAAAGTAACGCATGACATTGCTTATGCTCTAGCAACAGGCCTGGCTAACCGGTTACAGCCCACCTTCCGTGAATGGTTGTATCAAAATATAAAAAACTACGAACTATTCAGAGTTAAAAATTGGAACGTAAAAATCATATTACCTTATGATGGTATTATAATTTAGGTACAAACGATAAACATACTATGAACTATGAACTATGACTGTATGAGGTATAAACTTACTATTAAGTGATAACTAATAACTTTATTACTATTTACAATCATAGACATATGTAGGTACCTAATATGTCTCGTTGTAAAAAAACAAAAAACAATTATTTTTATTTCATATTCAGAAGAAGACATAATTTTTGGAGTAGGTATATCAAATATCTTTGTGCAATAAAAACAAATTTTGAAAGTTTGAAGTTTATATTTTGCATTTTTATCAATTTTAAATTTTAAGATCATTTTCTTAGGCATTTTATGGTTTTAGGGACATTTAGCACTAAAATCAGGTTTTTAAAAATGTTATTTTAAGATTTTCGCTTAAAAAGGTAAATTTTTAAAGTGGGTTAATAAGGATTTTACTTAATCGAATATTATAGTAATCGTAATTTTACGAATCAATAACTTTCGGTTGAAGCTAATCAAAAATAAAAAATTTACTGATTCGTACAATCTTACATTCTTACTATATAAAAATCAAGATAAAACACTATAGGTAGGTTACATAGGTTTATTATCAAATGCCGTTTACATTATACGAGTATTATTATATAAAGTATCAATATTTTAGATAATATAATAGATAATCTGTTTTAAAATTTACCTACCATTAAAATGTAAAATTAATTTGGCATAATATCTTATTTTTGTTTACTCTTGCATTCTATAATTTGTTATAGATATAAGAACCTATTCATTTTAATGTATGTACTGTACCTAGTTCCTGTAGGAACTCGCTATATTATTATTGTAAATAATTACCTAGATTTTTTTATTTGACACTGGGTACTTTATACCTATTACCTATATACCAAAATATTTTTGAGTAAATTATTAGAACTATATAGGTACATTTTTAGAAATTCTACCAGTTTGTATTTTATGCAGAGTCTTCACTCCTCTGTAACAGTGGGACTTGAAAATGATTGAGTTGACTAGGTGTTATTATTAATTGACCTCAACCACACGGAAATCGACACTATAAAATATAATTATACTCTAATTAATGATTAGTAATTTTTGGGGGGCTTCCAAGTTCTAGGTATTTAGTCTTACAGTGCTTCTGTGACTATATGAATATATGTAAAATTGCAAATACTATATTAAATAAATTTAGAGCAATGTTTATCTTAGATTATATTGCTTTATTCTAAACTATTACGATATTAAATAATTAGGTAGGACTAGGGGCGTAGATGAGTGAATGTAAGCACTGCTTACACTTTAAATGAAAGGAAGAAAGAAAATTGATCAATATTAAGACCAATACATTTATACATGATTTTAATTATATTATTGTAATTTGAAGTCTTGTAGTCAGTGTTTATTGTTATCTTTTTGTTGCGGTGTAGCAACACCATCAGCCGATTACCTACCTACCATTATTTTTCATCGAATGAAGGTCTATTTTTGATCTAGGTATTGTGTTATCGGGATATCGGCATATCGCACCAAGTGTGTTGTGTAACACCAAAGAACAAACACGTTCTGAAACTGCTAAATTGCTCACGCGCGACTCTTGTTTATCAGTAGGTATGGCATAGAAGCATAGTGGTATAATGGCCGGATCCCGGATGGGGTTCACGTTATATCGCGTATAGTATAAGCACGTTTGATTCTGCTCGTTCTGATCATAGTACAAGGAATAAGACGTATGCTAAATAATAGTCAAATACCTACTTCAATACGATCCTTGTTTTCGTTCTAGTTCACCCATGTGCATTGCCATTCGTCTTGTGTATTTGTGGCTTGTGTATACTGTATTGGATAAGAATATAAGATGATATACCAATTATAATAATTTTACATGTGACTAGATTATTGGTTGCGCATACATATATACCTATAAACTAACTTATGGTTGGGTAGGCTATAAATTATAACAGTCAGAGCACCCCCATTGAACATAGTTTTCACTTCTTATTCCTTAGTCCTTACACTATGATTCAGCTAAATCAACATACGCGAGTAGCGACCAGCGTCGACGATACAATAATTAATATATCTTAGTATAATAATAATATAATTTTTTTGACGTTTGTTGTTCGTTGACGTTTCAAGTTTGAAAAATTACAGGCCCAAATCCTAAAACAAAGCAGTTTGTGTAATGACGTTATTCAAGATTACTCATAAGACCAAGAAGAAATAAAATGATATTTGTAATACTCGCTAGTCGTTACACGAATATTTGTTGTCTCCGAGTTATTAGTATTTTAAAATTGTAAATTGTTTGTACATGTCAAAATACTTATAACTCACTTTAAAGTTAAATAATAATAGATAAAAGGCCTATGAGATACCCTAGGTAATAATCTCATCCTTATCTACATCTTAGTCCATGCACAGTGCACACGACTGGCGCCTAGCACTAGTATAGATAATAATTTTTGTGCATTTGTGTGAAATATACAATAGAAATAATCAGTGGTGGACTGAACTTAAATTTTAAATGACGCATTTTCATAATTAAGGACTTACCACCGTCCACCACCACCAGTCCTCATGTTTATTTATAGCAATGTTATAATGTAAATACAATGTGGCCAAAAGAGCCAAGAGGTCGGGCCCTAGAATGTAATTTTGTGCCACAATCACGGGGTGATACTAACCTCTTTGAAAAATTGACTCAGCTGCATCAAAATGTAGTCCTCCAGCCTGTCACTGGATATAATTTACCCGTAAATTATAGAATCAAATTCTAATATCCTAACAAATTCTGATAATGATTTTGGGGGAAATTAAATTTATTAGCAATCATTTTCGATTTGCAGTTTCTTTGCGATGGGTGCTACTACCTATAACTCGTAGTAGTTGTATAGGCGTTGGGTAATATATTATAGACCCAGAGTCTAGAAAGACGCACAAGGCACAACTTAAAATATAATCGCATTCTTTAAAATATATATTGTACTCTGATTTCTAAATGAACCTCATCACATGTTTGTGTAGGTATATAATGACACTTTTTGAAGTTAAAAAAAAGCGCTTCTATCTAAAATATTGAGGGTGGTCTTTGCCCTTTTTCAGAAAATTTGATTTACTTGTTACTTTAGTTGGTCCAAAGTCTAGAAAATCTAAAGTAGAACATATTTTCTTAATATTTGAATAAACTAACAAATTCAGTGTTAAAACTGGTATATTTACTCAACTGGTGGAGTACTTGGAACTAAATTTCTGGAGGGGGGGTGATTATTCTCCCTCCTCGGCTCCTCCGTTAGTACAACATTGTACTCAACATTATTTTGTTTTCTTGTTATAATTTAAAAAGGAATAAACTATAAAGAATAAACACAGATATTTTAACCAAATATTTATATGAGTATATTCTTAGTAAAAATCTTGAAAATTAAATTCAAAAATTATATTTTAGATTCTGAGAGGTTAGAGGTTTGAATGCATTGATTTTACTTTTACAATGATTATTTGAAATTTTATATTTTGTTAAAATTAATACGATACACGCTGTTTGGATGTCATTTAAAAATGCAATAAATAATAGTTAGGCTCCATTATTTTCTTTAAAATTTCAGGTGGCATTAGGTAAACTAATCGGGTGTTGGTGGCTTTCATAGTGAGAGCAGCTATCAAGGAATCCGTGTAATTTTACTGATGGTTGTAGGTTATAGGACACTATTTAAATATAACTATACGCCTCCCGCTATAGTCGGAATGAATAATGGAGGAAACTTCACACTCTCGCTGAATATTGGAAGTAATATGTGTTCCGATCTCTTCTCTGTACACAAAAATATCAGCAATTTAAAACTTTTTTTGAGCCTCAAAATCCATAGTCTATCCACTCTTTGACCATGGTTCGACCGTTCTTACTTCAGCCACACTATCTTCTGAATTTTTGATACAGGTGGTTGATTGCTATTAGGAAGTTAACGTAACCGATTATACAATGCTCAAGAATGCCTTAGCGTGAATAATAGTGCTACCTATATAGTGTAATTTTGTAACATATAATGACCTGAAAAATAATATAACTTTGTTCTAATCAATATTTAAGATTTATTTTATATATATTAAATTTATAGATGCTACAGTTACCTTCAGTATTAAGTTTTTAATTTTATTTTTTAATACTGAAAATGAAAAGTTATACATTTTATTTTTTGGAAAAATTTTAAATAGGCGATTTGTCAATCTAATTTTTTGAAAAATGTTATTGGTAAACACGTGGAGGTAAAGTCAAGTAGCTTATTTTTTCCAATTTTTTGAAATATCAATGTTTTTTTTTTTAGTTAATTATTTATTGAATGGTATCAATAAATAACTTTTTTTAAATATTCTTTTTGGGAATTTTCAGACATAAGTAAATCTTAAGTTATTTACTGTCCATATTATTTTGGTAATTTTTTCATGTCTTTAACTTTTATCAATTTTTAATTTGTTAGGTCTTTCTGTTGCATTGTATATTTCTATTTCCTGGCAAATCTACATGCTTTATCTTAGCATTTGGTTCGACCGCAGTCCCCATCATTTTTTGCAGGTCTTTGTCGTACAATATTTGAACATTTTTCAAAGCACATCTTGTACCAGTTGGTAACTGCTTCTTAGAGGCAACTTTCTGTTAAGAGGAATTAACACCCGCTGTGTTGTTTCCGTTTTACGAACTCGTAACATGGCAAATTGTACTTTCTAATCGATTAAACTTGACCTATTATCAAATTTAGAAGTAAGAATTTTATCTATTGAACCTTATAAGTTTTTTTATATTTGAATTTTAGATAAAATAAATTAGGGAGGCTGTTGTTGTCAGAAATGCTCAGAAAACTGGTCATAAATGTCTTATGGAGGGGTGGTTAGTCACAATTTTTATATAGTTCAATAGGGGAGTGTAATGTTATATGAGAATTATAAAATGTATCATGATTTTTCATATATCAATGTTGAGGGGGATCGAACCGCTATGGCTCTACGGCTCTACCATATCAACCATCAATATTGAAAAAACCTGAAGGTTAACTTTATCTAACCCGAATGATTTTCTCTTTAGACATGGCATTTAAAGGATGAATATCTTGAAAATGTATTTTGAATTAACTCTAAACCATGAACTATTGAATCAAATAAGTGAAGCATATTTGAGACATCATATTATCAGTGAAAATAAACTGCACTGGGCATCAGAGCAAAATAATTCACTGCAGCTTTTAAGGATGTTAGGTATTTGTTGTAATTTTAAAAATATTAGTATAGTGACTTATCATTTTATGTTTGTATTATTTTCCATACATGTTGAAATTAAAAAAAAATATTTAGACATAGTTAAAGCTTTTTGTGGTATAAATTGCTTAAATTTAGTCTAAATATTTTTTAAATTTCGGCAGGTACACAAAATGTTAATTTAAATGATTGTATAATTTTTATTCAAGTTTTTATTTCTACTTATTATACTTATGAATGAAATTAAAATAAATATAATCGTTATTTTACGCGTGAATATCCAAGTTCTTCGAAATTTAAACTTCAGACGTTCATAAAATATATATTTGAGTAATTACACTTAATTTTTATTTTTGAAATTCTTGTAACCTATTACATATTCAAACCTTAGGTATAATTCAAAATTGAATGAGTTTTTAACTACAAAATCATTAGCAAATTTAATAATTTTTATTATTTATTAGGTAGGTATACATCAAAATCTATTGTCAAAAATTGAATTACGAACTGTAGTTGTGTCTACAACTTACTGGCTACTGCCTAATGCCTATATATGGCTAGATGATAGTCAGTAGATACCTAATGTATATTATGTACCAGAGTCCAGTCCACTGCCTGTACTTGAAGACTGCCTCCAGTGAGACCAGTCTCCCATACTGCCTTAGTGTCGCCTTATCACCGTGCACGACACATTTGTATGGAATCGATAAACATGCGGCGGCCAAGACCACGATCCTACGGTAATTTCGTTATGGTCGTGGCGCACGCACTGCAGTTCCCGGTTCGCTCCGTCGAGGGACGTTGACTGGCTGGTAGGCGCGCGGTGGCCGGGGGACAGTGTACCGACGATCGTAGCATTCGTCCGCGCACGATAATATTATTTCGTATTTTCTTCGACCTCGCGCGTTCGCTGCCGTCGCTGCAGTCGATCGCCCCGCGCCGTACGTATCGCAGTGTGCCACACTAGTTACCCTGTCGCTGAGTGTAAAAGTTCGGACAGTCACGTTTTTTTAAAAAAAATTTTTCTAAACACTTTAGATTTCGTTTTTATGGTCTTTTGTCCGTCGTTTTCGTCGCCGGACGCGTGTAAATGTGAGGGGGGGAAAGAGTAAATAAATCAAAAAATAGTAAGCGCTGCGTTTTTTCTGGCGGTACCTGTCCGACTGCTTACTCGGTCATTCGTTTTTTATTTTATTTTGTTTTTCCATCCGTGATTCACGGTAAATAACACACACGCCCGTCTACGAAACCGGCGATTGAATAATATCTTTGCTGTCGTTGACCGCCGACGACGACGATGAACAAGTGGTGGCTGACCACCGGCACAGCCGTGTTGCTGCTGCTCGTCGCCTGCGCAGCTGACGCAAAAAAAAAATGGAAAGCAGACGAAGATTTTGAATTTGAAGAGGTGCGTACCTTACTTATTGTTTGTTATTATCATATTTTTTAGTTTTATTAACGACAACGTTAACGAGTATACAATATGCATGATACACCTTTCCGTAGGTACCGTCGACCGTCGTTCATATAACGCTACTGAACGTTTTTGTGGACCTGGCCGGTGACCGCGATGTATTATACCGATATTACTATTTATAATATTTATCATCGGGGTACACCGTGGCTGTGATCATATTATTTATTGGCATGCCTTTTGGTGTACATCAAAAGTATCATGCATTGTATAATGTACCTCCTATCCCTGATAATGTATGTTTTTATGACGCGTATTTTTACGGATTTTCGGCGAACCCGGGCCCATTGTGCACTTGTAGACTATACGGCGACTCCACCGAGTAGAAGGTATAATATAATATAATAGTGCTATGTTGCACGCGGCAGATCACACGGTGGTCGAGCGGCGGCGGGTCCAGGTGTTGTCCTGTGTGAGCTGCATCTTCTTTGTTAGGCGGTGCGCTATTATCATTGTAATACGCCTAGGTATACCAGCGCTCGCGCTCGTGTGTGTGTGTGTGTGTGTGTGTGTGTGTGTGTTTGTGTATTACCTATATATATTATAATATTGTTGTATATTATAATGCGGTACAGACACATCCGTATTTATAACGATAATCCCCGGTCACTATTTAGAAAGCCATACCGCCCGGCGGGGATTAAGTAAGGACGTGTTTGGTATTGAATTTTTTTATTCTTAGAAAAAAAACAAAGTTTCCTCAATGTCTGTGCTAGGTTGTAGGTACTGAGGACGACGATATTGTGCTACTATGCTCGACCTTGGCCCGAATATAAAATCCTTTTTAATCATTGCCCTTTATTATTTTCATCAATACATCGATAATCTACCCATAATACACAATTCTCTTACTCTCCGTAAGCAGACAAAATGCAATAGGAACCTACTGTCGA
Organism: Aulacorthum solani; assembly: GCA_008528875.1. Classification (NCBI taxonomy): domain Eukaryota; kingdom Metazoa; phylum Arthropoda; class Insecta; order Hemiptera; family Aphididae; genus Aulacorthum; species Aulacorthum solani. Next base: position 2,738 of record PVMI01033736.1, on the reverse strand, counting down.
TACAGACTTTTCTGTTGACCCAACGTGCGTCTTTTGACTAATTAGCATCGTTATGATCAAACGATGTTAAAGTCTGCATTTGTATGCTCAATTCCTTATTTTCTTTACATGAAAAAAGTGACCGCCTTCTAATTATTAGGTACTCAATTTGTGAGAAAATATATATTTTAAAATACACGCATAACCTATACACTTACTAAACTTACAATATATTTATGTATTAACAAAAACCGGTTTTGTTGTATTTTGCTGCAAGTCGTAAACTGTTTACGTTATTATATGAGTTAACATGACGTGATTTACTAATTAGAAAATAGCAAATAAATTTATCACGTATATCTGATTATATGCTAAATTCAGTAGTAGTTATATCTCGAGTTATATACTTATATGGTATATCATATTTGTTTACTCAAATGCCCCGTTTACAAACGAATTGTGAGAGTGTAGTGTATTGGTTGAGATACAAAATCGTAATAGTATTCTTTTTAATAATGGGATGGATTTAGTAAAAAAAAAAAATATTTATGTGCNNATTAAATTCACACTCGACGATTCTACACACCCATATCCTCCTAACGGAATTATCACTCATTTTTCATTGACGGTGGGTACAATTCATCGTAAATAGGTAGTGTTATTTATTTTGTGTATTTTTTTGAACAATATAATAGTAATTTACTCAAAAACCAATGTCCTCTCTCATCAGCAATTATAGTTTTATTCTTTAATGTATATTTTGGTCTTTGGAAGACAAATTGTCTTATAATAATTACTCTAATAGTGGCACGTTTTAATAAGTTTAATGAAAGTTATTAGTACCTACCTAGGTATTTATTATTTTATTTTATGCATGGGCCGAATAGGAAATTCAGTATAATAATCGTGTATCGACGATTTAAAAAGCTATGTTTATCATTTATCTCAGAATTTAAAACCCCCAACACATTAACAAAATGTCCAAAATATTAATAATACAAAAAGAAGTGTTACATTTATAGTTGAACCTTGAATCGGGGTGAAAAATAGTGCTTGGTGTACGCGTGTACATAAGCTATCTGTACCGAAGTATAATTATTATAGTGGGAGTGAGAAAGAGTGAAGACACTAGGGACTGGTTTTTCGTTAGTAACAGGTTTTCTAGAGACCTCACACACCAGCACTGTGTGTGCGTCGTTGTGTAGGTACTGTGTGGTGATTGTGTGTGTCAGTGTGCACGCATAGAACGGAACAGGTCATCGCCGCCCCGGGCCATGCTTTATTAGTTCAAATAAAGCTATAAAAGGACGACAAAGACACCGGTCGTAGTCCTTTTGGCAGCCATAGTAGGTCTTCCGTGCCAACGCATAATATCTGTGGCATACCCTTTTTTTGTCATTATGGTTTAATGTATTGAGTGAAAGACAGATAGAGGCAGAAAAGGGTTGGTAATATTCATTAACACGACACAGGAAAAAACATTTTCGTTACGTAAATATGCACAGGTAAACCCATATTATGATGAATTGTAAATTTAAATTATTTTCCTTTATCAAACGTTTATATTTAAATTATTCTTTAACTCGCTTCAACAATCTCGTGTAAATTCCGGGGTAAATTCAGTGTTACTGACATTTTTGTACTTTCATAATATTGATTATTGAAATGAATATACTACCTAGCTCGTTTGAAATGTGAATTCGTTGATTAAAAGTGAAGGGTAAATAAGTATCTAAAGAATTTCTCAAGCATTACGAGTCAATGGGTAAAAATTAACAGATATATGTATAGCCCGGGCTGTATATAGGTACTCAACTACGTATTTAAATTAATATAGTATTTTAAAGAGGATTATTAAAGTTAAAAATAAATAATTACAACGCACATAGGTAATCAAGAACATAGATACTGCTGCTATTTATTAGTCAATAAATTACACGTTTTGTACTCGTAAATACCAACATAGGTACCTATTATTTACCCTAACTGACTAAGTCCGGGATTTACCTTATACCGTGTTTTAGTATGAAGTGTTATAAAAAGAAACCGTTGAATTATAATAATTTTTCATCAGTGTTCGTGCTTAAATGGGCGTGAAAAACATGTACGTTGACTAGGTGAACTAAAAATTCGAGATAAAATGTATGTAACAACACCCCTTAAGCCAAAGTTAAACTATTATTTTTTACAAAATAATCTGTTTGCCTTATATTTTAACTTACAAATATTTTGACTTCATATTTATCCTAGATATAAGTACTAATTTCGTTATCTGGTTAAATTTCATTAAAAAAACTCAAAAAAAGTTTTACTTAAGAATTTCATCGAACTCTTACTTTGGTCTTCTCCATATATATTTATAATAGGTAGGTAGTGTTGATGTGTTGTAGACTTGTACCAAATATCTCGTATGAATTATTTTATATCTAATCAAAGATTTCCAAAAATATTCTATGCTTTTTCTCAACCTAATATTTTAATCTCTATAATGTATGCTTAGGTATTTGTACTTGTATTTATTTAAATTGAAAAGAAAAAAACATAGGTTTGTACTTTTTTTGAGTTTCATGTATTTGTAGTATTTGTTTGTCACACTTATTTATTATTTATATTGAAATAATAGCTGAAATTCAAACAAAATTTCTGTTTTCAATTTTTAATATTTAGTTTAAATTGTAAGTAAGTTATATTTATTAAATTATCTGTTTGGTATAATAATATGGCTGTAAATAATAGGTGTAGGTACCTATCTAATAAAT
>PVMI01033728.1:4633-19783 GCA_008528875.1 Aulacorthum solani | reverse complement strand
ATGTATTATGTATTATATAAAGAAAAAAAAATTAAAAAATTGAAATTTATAGTGAATAAATGATGAATAACGGTGAATGAATCCGTGCATCGACGTTCAAATGGTTAGCATATAGTTTATTACAATACAAATTACCAAAATATTAATCATACGTGGTTTTTTTTTTGTTCATTTTATTTTTACGAATCATTTTTTTTCCTCGTAAAAGTGGGTAGGAAGGTATATTACGTATATATGTACCTCTGTATAGGAACATTTTTTTTTCAGTAAATATTCGCAGTCACGGATTCGCGGCTAATAATATAATAATATCATAACGGCCGCCACCACCACCACCACCACCGATGATTTATTTGCGCGGGTCTTGTTTTTGCCAAAATACGACAGGTAAGTCGAACGGTTTTTGAAGCGAAACCCGACCGGCGGCGGTGGCGGCAGTGGTTTTGGACCAAAACGCGCGATAGGGTGGCCGGGGCCGACGCTATAAATCTTTCCCACCCAACCCACAAACAAGCGCGCCAACACGCCCACTCCGCGTTCGGCCGAAATGCTCTACAGCGCGCGCTACGCGTGTGTGTCGGTATTATTCATCCGACGCCGGAAACGATTGCAGGGCCCAACGTTTTAATCAAACGGATCGTCCGATTTATATACACGCACTCACACATGCATTTGACGCAAATAATATATTTTGTCTGTTTAATAATAATGGTCATTGGCCTTTGTATCAGTGTAATATAATAATGATAATATATGTGTCAGTGAGTGTGGGTGTCAAGTGTAACTAAATGTCGCGATACATCGAGTAGGTATGTCGGAGTGTATAATAATATTTTGTGTAAATATTGTACTTTAATAATTCGTAATAGTACATATTATAATCGATGGTTTAACCGATTCGGCGGTAGTCCGACGACCGGCTTTTGAAAAATAGTAAATAGTATGCTTGGCATGTAGCTGACAAACACCGGCCGAACCGGATGTGTATACGCTAACTGATTCTTTGTAGGTGTGACGTACTGACATATGAGCCATGTAAATCATAATTTTCAATTATATTATATGTTTTTAAATAAATTACGTATAAATACTTAAATATTTTAACTTTTGTATACTTCCCGATACCATATTGTTATTTAAAAAAAAATATATAAATCTAACAAAAACATAGATCATATTATATTTTACAACTAATTATACACCTATTTTACATTTGCAAGTTTAATATAGATCCCACTGTATGGACAGTATTAGTTATTGGACTAATAATATATTTATTTTCTAAATAGGACGATTTGGAGAAAATGATAAATTCCCAGTTTCAGAATCAACAAAGCTACGTAGATCTATTGCAATGACACTGTTTCCACAAAAAAACAAAATATTTAATTCTAGCTGTGGTTAAAATAATTTTTAGGAAGAAATGGGAGTGGCTTACAACCACCAGTGTTTGTCTGGAGCCAATATCGGTGCTATAATGGTTAACTATGTTATGTGTCTTAAAAAATAGATTGCTTCTGATCATTACTCCTATTAATTAAATACATAACGACAAATCCATATTCACTAGAATAATAATATTATAATATATTTTGGTTCAACTCTACTGGTATACCTCCTAGTATACATATATTGATTATTAAGACTGCCTATGATTTTTCGCTAATCGAAATACTGTTATCTCGACTATAGCTAATTATTTGGGTTGAATATTATTATTGTAGTTTTGTAAAAATTGTATAATAATATAGTAAATTATCTTTATTATTCTCCAACTGTTAAAATAATATATTATATTTACAGTCGTCGCGTCCAAGTACAAGATTCACGGATTTTTGTATTCTTATATATTTTGAACCTATTATACTCGAAAATCATGTGCTGCTGTTACGGTGGTGGAGAGGGTGGAAAACGATTAAAATCAGATCGGTGCACGTATACGCTGTCGTCGTCGTCGTCGTCGAACGCGCACGGATTCCTCGCTTTATCATTACCTCTCAGTTGCCGTCTTTTCTGCACGGCAAACACATACCCACCTATCACAAAAGATTTCACGCTGAACTAAATTCACATTAAGACCTACTTATTTTCCGAGCGAATAGCGCTGCCGTCCCTTGATGATTATTTATTCCTCTGGTCGAGACCGAAGCCGGACCACGACCTCGGTGGAGGCGTCACTATATTATAATGCTCTCATTTTAACAAATCAAGTGAAATATTTTCAGATGTACGAAAACGTTCAACAAACATAGACATGTGGATTACACTGATGGGGTGTCACCACCAGACGAATGTTTTATTAATAACAATTCAGACCACCACAATCGCAGAACCCGAGTATAGGTAGGTACTACAATAACACTACTATGACCACCACGCAAGTATGCGATTATGTTTAAATTTTTAAAGGTGGGTATTTAATGTATTTTACGAAAATTGTGTTAAGCTTAACAGAATGAACAGTAGTGATGGGTGTTGTGAAATAATTGTTATAATGCTTAATGTTATATTAAAGGACATAATACTCGTAATATGATGCTGAACTGTACAATACTACTGCGATCTGTTTTTTATTGTTAAACTGCATGATCATATCAATTGACTTAGATAAATGTACACCACGTCTTATTATAGTCGGACAACTGGTCCCCATTACCAAAATACCATAACATCATATTATGCCCGATCTGACGGATGATGGAATACACCAAGTCAAAACACGCACACACACACACTCGTCACATCGACCGACACACGTGTATATTTGATATTATTTAAATAGCGTACTAACCAGGGGCAGCACCAGAGACTCCCGATTTTTAGAAATTTTTTAATTGTTGAGTTTAAAGTCCACAAATCGCTAGTGAATCGATCCCGAAAAACGGTATACGATAACAATATCATGCCAAAGAGGACGGTCGAGGAATAGAAGTATGTCACAAGATAAGATGAGCAATACCTATGAATATCGGCATAGGATGACAATAATGCTATAACAATATTAAAAAAGGTATGTCTGTTGTCGTTATGTGATAAATTTGGCGTGAACGTTGTATAGTACGATAACGACAGTCACCATACTATGCCGGGATCGTCGAGACTAGAGTTGCAAAGATAATACCATTATTGTGCATAAATGTTTATTATAATTACGTTGTTTTCGTTTTCAAAAACCGCAGCGCATTAATTACTCCGTCCGGTCGCTGGAAATTAAAGTCGTCAATTCGACTTGTGTACGCAATTTAATTTGTATAATGACGACTAAATATTATTATCCTGCTGACGTTAAACAATTCCGCTCACGCCATTACACTCGAAAAAGTAAAGAACAAAAAACCGTTCGACGGTAGTATATATATATATAATATAAAATCCATATATATGTATATAATATACCTACATAATACGACTATAATGGTCGTTATACGAAAACAACCGAGCGAGATATATACTTACAATGGTCATGACCATGTCAATTATTGTGTTTCGAGTACATGATGGTTGTTATAGATGAGATAAGTACTTCTGACGACGAGAATTATAGGTCAACTTACTGTCTTCGGGCAGAAACGGCATGCTGAGGGGAATTAAAAACATACTTATAATACCTACCAATAACATTAAAGTCTGGTCGGACCGAACCATAAAATAAATAATAGTATATCTTACAGTAAATTCACGTGCACGTGACTTATTTCAATAACTCAATAAATAATTCGCGATTTCCGCACATAAATAATAACAATGACACAATAATATAATTCCGATCAACGGTGATGGCATACACTCAACAATAATAATATGATCATAATAATAATAATAATAATAACAATAATAATAGAAGCTTATATTATAGTATAATAATAATAATATTATAGAATAAAATATGACACTTCATTTATCCTGTGATTATACCCATTGACGTGGGTTTGGAAAACTATCATAATTTTACTGTATCTCAAGGGATGATTATCATAATTAGGTTTTCATTTCATAATAATGATCAATATGAATCAACATGATCATTGAATATTAGGTAACTATGCAAAATATCTCATTATTCGATCGTAATTGTTGTTGTTTGCTGTTCATCTAAGTCATTTAGTGTCAGGTTTTTCAATTGTATATTCTCGCTTCACAAGTTAAGAGTTTCAAAATGTTCGAAGTGCGTTCTTTAGTTTTAATTTTCATTTAACGCTCATTGTATAGTTTACGCTAAACGACAAATATTCTTCAGTTATCGTTATCGTTAAACAAACGAGTGCGTTTTCGTTGAACATTTTAATTGCATTTTTCTGTTCTAATAGCAGTTTCCAGTCATTCCAGTCATTTAACTATCAATTTTGTTTTAATATAATTGGAAATTAAAATACGTTTTTCTTAAAGGTGCCTATTAAAAATATAATACGTATTTTAATTTTTTTAAAAGTAATTATATAAACTAATTTTATGAAAATAAAAAAAAACACTAATGGAAAAAATTAAACTTTAAATTGTATAAAACATCAAACTAACACTACATATCTAATTAATGTATTCAATATTATTAACATAACCATCGAATTTCGTTATACCTTAAATCTATAAATTAAACACTATGAAAATAATAAAAAGTAGCTGCGTTATACTATTTGGTTATAATTTTTTTTTTTAATCTACATATTTCATTAGAATAGCCGTTACTTTGTTATTATTTAATGCTCAAATTATTCTATCGTCAAAAATAACTACCGTATACAATATTTCAATTAACTTAATTTTCAATTATATTTATTCTGTAGGTATAATTAATCTTTAATGACTTCTTGTATTTTTTTTTACACATTTTTTGCTACAAGTTACAACTTACTGTAATGATACACAATATTACATTTCAATATTTTCTATTTTCTATTTTCGCTATTATTTTTACCCCACGAAAAAAAAAAACTTGATAAGCATACAATGTTTTTAAATAATTATGTTATAAGAAATGTTCAATTCTGGAAATCACAGTGATTGTGTATGAGTAGTAACGTTCCTATACCGTATATTCTCACTTGGTCGACCATGTAATAATATCAATCCGATTAAATTCGGTATGGTTTATTTTGTTATCCTTCTGAACAACATTGATTTTGACGTTTATGGTACGGTATGAGTGGTTATACAATGCGGAAAACCGTTTATCATTCGGAATTCGGATGTATACCTAATTTGATAATAATAATACATTGTGCAGTGGTGGTGGTCGACAAACGAGTGGTGTGCAAGAGCAAGTATAGATATAATATTATTATGATGTGCCTACCACGAGTGTTCGACGGAATTCATAGTATGTAATATTCGAATCGAGAAAACTCGGCAGGTAACGTTATTCCTAATAATTAATATTGAATCACGTAAATTAATTAAACTAAACGCAACCAGATTCCTTATTATGGTCGGGGTATCATATTATAATTTATCATAATCGTATATTATGCAGTCGGATTAAAATTTATAATAATAAATAAGCAATAATACTTTCAAGCTCGACATAAACATAATATTGTGAATACATTAAATACTAAGAATCTAGATGCAAGTCAATAAGTAAAAAGGTAAAGATTATTTTAACTTATAGAGATACTTTTTTTTTAGTTTCCATTGGTATAGATTTTTATCTAATTTAATTGCATACAATGTATTAAATAACGAGTTAATATTAGAGATTCAATCCAGTTAAATTTAAACTAATTGATTCGTATATATGATATTTACCTTGCAGTTTTCATTTATTAAATATACATGTATTACTTGATCCATAAATTACCTGTATCTCATACTAAAATCATGTTTATATATTAATATTTATATATTTATGGACATCTATAGCTAATATTAATCATTTGAAGGTCATGCTGCAGTTAACTAGACAAATACATGTGCATACAAAATAGCTATGTACAATGTTTAACAGTTGGTATATTTTTGTTTAAACTAACTTTTAACGTAATTTTAACTTATTTAATTTTAAAATGTAACTAACGTTTAACTTTTAAAACGTTAATTGTTTTAAACTTATTTATTTACAATAACTGAAAATAAAATTTTGAAAATTTTAACAGCCTTGAAAAGTTGAAAAGCAATATATAAACGAACTTTAATTTCACATGACATAATACAGACACTCCTTGGTTACTAATTAGTTTGGTTTAATTATTTTATAATAATGATAATAACATATATAATTGGGCTTATAATTATACAAGTAGTTACTCGCATTTTGGTATTTAATATAATACATTACCTTTCAATATAATATATGATACACAATATAATAAGCAGTCAATATAAAATGAGCAGTGTAATTCAATGAAATATGAATGTCGTCTTCAGGATTCACCAGTCCCCCCCCCCTAAAAATAAACTTTAAAAAACATTTTTTTACAATTTCGTACAGTGATAATACAAATATTATTATGAAGAACTTTTCGTAACATTTAGTACATCAAACAAAGTATTCACAAAATAAGGGTGCTCTCAACTCTGGATACGCTACTGATGTACATTATCAATATGTTTGGTTAAATAATTATTAGAACCATACAACTATAAGATCTATTTAGTGCAGTCCAATTGCAATATTCTCTTCCTAATAAATGTTATATCAGGCCTATTCAGTTTTTCTAATATAAAAAAATTAGGATACAAAACACTATCAAATCTTGAATAATTTTCAAAAAGACTTGTTTAATACTGATTTGAAATGTTTAGGCCTCTCTTTTTTTAGAACTTTCAATATTTAGAATTTTAGCTTTTATTAAAAACCGAAACATTTTCTCAAAATAGGTATTCTTATTATTTGATTGCTTATTATTATTCTATCTAACTTTTAATTATTTTTAAAAATTCATTATTATATAATATATATATTATTATCATTATGGAATACCTTAACTATTTTTTTCCGAAATTGAAAGAATAATTGAATCAAAAATCTTCACACATAATTCTATAAATTTATAGTATACAATTTGATAGTCATGGTCTCAAATTGATTTGACTACCCTTAAGATTTATACAATGCATTGATACTCAAAATGTAATTAAACAAGTTCATATTTCTATGGATACTTTTTAGTTCATTTTTGAATTAATAGTAATGATGAAAGAGGTAAATAATATGTTGAAGATACATCCGTGTTTAATACTTATACATATAAATTAAACAGTTATTTAGATACATTAAGTAGTTTTTATTATTTTAAATTTTGATACAATTTAGCATAGCTATAGTTTAAAAACGATTTAACTTACTTATTCCTATGCACGTAAAAAGATTTGATAGAAAATTGAAAAATTATCACTTTTTTAAGAACTAACCAAATTTAAAATACCTACCTAGGTTATTTCAGTTATTTTAAATATAAAAGTAATTAATTATTAATTCATAACATGTGTAGTTGCCAGTCGATCTTAAAAAGAATATTGTACGATCGAGTTACAAATTAAGTATACCAATACATCAATATTGGTTGATCACGTGCGTAATTTTAAAGACAAGTTTAAACATTAAATATATACAAAGTAAAACATTTAAAAAAATGAAATATTCAAAGAACATTATTGTGCATGTAATAACATGCATATAAACAGTACCACCAGATATTTAATATTTTTAAAGTTCCTCACTTTTGGCAAAGGTTGGTGACCTCTGACTTAAAATATATTCAAATTCAAAATCAACTTCAACTTCAATTTCAACGAAAAATTCAAATTAAATTTCAATTTCATCCTAAATAAATATTGTAGGATTATTTTCGTTTGAATGCAAATATCTTTTTTTTTAATGAAAATGTAATGCCAGTTGAAAAGTTGGCTGTACAAATTTACATGGAATAAATAAATAGGGAGGCTACAACAAATTCCAACAAATTTCCACCATTATAAAACTACTCAATTTAAACATTGTCGGAAGGTTTGTGAGCGGGTTTAATAAAAATATAAAGCTAGGTAAAACGATAGCAATACAAAATTTATCATAGAATACTTGGGACTTTTTTTTAAACAATCCATAATAATATTGGTGAGGGGTTTCAACAAATTCCAGCAATTGTATGTGCTCAAATAATTAAATATATGTTTTGAAAAGTTCTCTAACAATGTAATAACAAATCCGTGACCACTGTGATTTCCTCGTAATGCTGTTCATTCCACAGCTTATATAATATATTTATTTATTAAATTGTAATACAATTTCAGATGTAGAAACATGTTGGTAGACTGAGTAATTACAAAAAAATAGATATTTTAAATACATTGTGAATTAAATTTCATCGAATACTATTACTGACTGATAAGTAAAATACTACTTTTTGTTAAAAATCAATATTTCTTTAGTTTTTCTCACAATCAGAAAATATAAGACACATGATATCAGATTTTTCAAATTACATAATAGCTTTTTGCCAATCAGTTGAAGTGAAAACATAAACAGATAATTTAAAAAAGGTATACTCGGCCTAAATTTAAAATATATTTGATTGCCCTAAACAAAAAAAATAATTACAAAACCACTTTTATCTAATGGAACAGAGTACTTTTAAATATTGTTGTTTGAATGCGTTCGCAATGAAATCGTATTTTTTATTTTTTTTAAAAAAATAAAATAAAATCACAGACTAGAAATGTAAATTTTACAAATTATGTAAAAATATGTAATACAAATGCGATTTAGGAACCTTGGCGATAACAATAAAACTCCCTGTGGATTTACAGTGCCTACGAGTGCTATTTTGCGAGGTAAAAAGATACACTTATATATATTATAATATACAATATACATAAAAAGCAAATTCGTTAAATTAAAGACCAAAAACAACAATTTAAATAGTAACATGTTTAATAATTCTTCCCAAATATTTTATGTTAATGTATTATATTATTATTGAGCCTTAATAATATAATAAATATTAATGAAATTTAATATGTGTGATTTGGTTTTTTTCTACATTTACTTTTAATATTAAAATAACAAAATACGTCCATAGATCAGATTATTAATTACTGTTAAATATCTTCTTATTTTCTATGCTTAATGATTCTAATTGTAAGACCATAACTGCTATAAGATAACTTCTCCAACTATTACGGTTTCGTCTTCCAACTTGATATCTCTAACTATGATGTCTGAGGTCTACTTAGTGGTTTTGTTTTATTTATTCGTTTACACCCTTTTGAGTGTATCTTTATCCGCGATTTATAGGTACCAAACCATTCCAGTCTATTGGTTTTTATATAATATGATATGTTACAATATTTTTCAGTTGTCCATTTAAAACATATAGGTCTTCGTTTACTTTCGTATGATTCTAAGGTTTTATTGTGAACTGGATGAAAAATATTTCTTTTAATTATCGAAACATTTTTATTGTCCCCTTAATAATTTGACTGTAGATCGAGAGTATGACATACATAAACATGCATACATACATTATTATTGGTCTCGAATAACTTGTGGTAGGAAAAAATTAGAAGTAAATGATATAAATTACACACAAATTTCTATGATATAATAATATTATAATGATCCAGAATAGGCAATATATAAAAAGTAAGAAGTTTGGGTTTCCGATACTGTCCAATATTTAGTGGTAATGACATCTATAGTAACATTGTTTTTACGTTGGATAAATATAAACAGTTTTCCAAGCCTATTTTACTCGGAATTTGAAAAAGTCATGAATGTCTAGAGAAAGGTAGACGGAAAATGAAAGTACTTGATAAAGAAAAGATTCTGGCATATGTAGTTAACAGTCAGTCAATCAATGGAACATTTGTCAAGATGTAAATCACATATAATTTTTAATCTCTTAAGATGAAAATATGAGACCAGAAGTGAATTTCAAAAAAAAACTAAACGTATGATTCTTTAAAGAAAATAAAGCAAATGCACCTAGTTTGCAAGTACCTAGATAATTTTATATTTGAAAAAGTAGAAAAGTTTTAATATCTTGGCTTTAATAATATAATCTATAAGAATAGCATGAATCAAAAAATCAGCATGAATAATATTTAGCGGAAAAAAATGTTTCGATTACATCAATAAGCAGTTCAAATCCAAATAGCTATCTATAAAATCAAAAATATTGATAGAAAAAACCCACGAAAAACCTACATGAATATGGATACAAGTAATTATGAATTTTAGACTTCTATTATCATATGATATATTTACGGATTTAAATATACAATCTAAATTTCAGAAATCATTTACTATACTCATTGTAAGTACAACAAAACTTAATTCACCTATACATACAAAACAAGCTACTATTGAACTAAAAAGGTCATATGTTATGATAACAAACAAAATATGTTCATCAATATTACCGTAAAATGTAATAATAGAATATATTAAGCAACTTTCAGTATTAGCTTAGAGCCCTTATTTTGTATGCATATTTTCTCCAACGTAGTTACGGTGAATAATTAATTCATGATTTCTTAACGTAAATCTAGCCATTTACTTTTCGTGATATTTTGTAAGATTTTCCCGCAAAATAATGAGAATTTTTCAATTTGCATAAACTCAAAGTACACTCTAAATTCAATTTACTGTCGATCGATATATACAGTGAACTATATGATATTTATATATGACGCGATTCTTATATAAAATATTAACTACTATGTGCGGTTATAATAATACACACACCAGTTTTGCTACCAAATTGTTTTTTGGCGATAAAACACCTTAAGACTCCAAAAAAACAAAAATACATACACGAATCGCTTGATACAAAAAATTTGTAAATGTTTTACAAAAATCACTTATTATTATCACAGTAGGTAGGTCATCGTAGGTACCTATATACAACTCTCAATAGACTGCGATATTTTTAAAACAGAAATATACTTTTAGTAATCAAATGAGGAATGAAATTTGTTCCACCATAGTTTTAAAATAATATTGTTTTGTAGAAATAGGTATTTAATATAATTAATTTCAGTGTTCAAACTGTTGCGTTTAAAAACAGCCACCATTATATTATTAAACACGACTTTCGTTTTTCTTTTATGAAATTCAGATTTAGCATCGCATTCCGTATGCGGACAGGCACAGCTATAATAATTAAATCCAGCCAAAAGCCCTATGGTCTTTAAAATACTATTATATTATCGTTTGCGTTCTGGTCATTTACGCAAGAAATACAAAATACGAAACGTTCATTTGTCACCTAAAGTACCGTTAGGATATATAACGTTATATTATATATTTATATAGTACGTTAGGACATATAAAAACTTTAAAAAAAATGTATTCCTCTAGAATAATAATATATTGTTATTGGTGCGTGCACATACGTTTATAATGTAATTAGAAGTGCGGACAAAAGATATAACCGAGTGTCGGGAAAAAAATCGAATTACATTTTAGTCGATACAATTCGTGTATACACAGCGTTGTACTTAATCGAATCAAACTCGTAATTCAACGGCAAAAAAGGTTTCTAGTGAGGCAGAAAAAAAATTACAGTTAAAAAATAGTCACATCACGTTATAATATTAAGTTTGTATGTGTAAAAAAATATCGAACGACCGTAGGAGTAGGTATACTATAGATCGATCATTAAAATCACCATGTATATTACGTAATAAAAATATATAATATTAGGCATATTATTATTAAGCATTATTATTTTCGAAGATAATAATGGTGATTATCTTAACAGTAGGTAAAAACTCGTTATAATCTCAAAAAGTATAAACATTTTTTAGAATATTATTTTATTTATAATTTTAAAATTATCACGAAGCAAAGATTTAAAAAAAAAATAATATTTCATCTTTTATTTAATTTTTCTTATCGGTTTAGTTTTTAAGTTTTTGTACCTTGAATGACATTTGAATGCATTTTCAATTTCATATTCCTTAGTGGATTATTTTTCCGAGAATATATATAGAATTTCTAGTGATTAGTTAATTTGTTTATAACTTATAAGTGTATTTTAAACTTAAAAGTTTTGTAGTGCGGAGTTGTAAACGAATATTTTTCGAGGGGCAAGAACCTCTGTGCCACACCAATTTACTCGTCTAAGCTTTAAATACTTATAAAGTTATAACTAATTAACTTCTCATTATACATTTGATATTTATACATTCTCAGAAAAATGTTTTTTTCTTAGGATATTAAACCGAACAATTTATCATAACTCAAAGAAAATTAAAGAAAAATAATTATGATTTAAAAAACACAATTATTAAAAAAAAAAAATTCAGCGAGGTATTGATAGTGTAACGGTGTATTATTGTTTTCGCTCCAAAAAAATAAACACTTTTTGCCATTCTGTCTGTCTGGCATGGCTTATAAAACAAACCCAAAGTGTTTAAATTTGATATTAATATACTCGCATAGAAAACAAAGGGTGTCATTATTATTTCCAACGAGGGCAACCAACTATGGTCTTTCGCGCTTCCATGGGAAGAAATTAAAAATTAAATAAAGAAAGTGAAAGTTTTATGCCAAAAGTCTTCAAGAAACTTCCGGTCTGAACAGTTTCGTTTTATCTTTTACCGCTAAATTCATAATAACACCACACGGCGTTTTCGATTTTCACGCTGTAATAAAATTTTTAATACGGCCTTTAAATATTGCGTCAGACGAAGAAAACAACAATATTTTAAAAGCATGGATGAATAAGGGACTACATCATATAACATTAATAAACCAACAACTAACCGGGTACCTACGTTAAATGTTCTGTACATATTTAATGCAACAGCATTTTTATTCATTGATAATATTGGATCATAAATCATAATTGTTAATAAAATTTAGGTATTTTTCTCAGTGATATAAACTATACAATAATATTATCATAATATTGTAGGGTTGTCTATCAGTGTCTGCATGATATTATGCAGAGTTATGTAAAATACGCCTACTTGTAGATCTAGTTAACGGATGCCAATGACGTTTTTTTCACTCGAAATGTATCGTAATGAGTAATTTCATTGTTGTTATTACAATGTTTCAGTGAAAAAAGTAAACTTTAGCCATAGGTATATTTTATAATATAATATAATTCAATACAATAAAACGGAATATATATTATACCTACGGCGTATAATTGTTATTACCTACCGTAATCCATTTTATTTCGTTCGTATTGGGAACAATATTAATGGCGTGTTCACGAAATCTCAAGTTTTTCGAGACTGACATTTTTAGTGTTTTCAGAATTTAGTTGAAGCGACCCGTTAAGGTCGTTATAACGGACACGCTGATTCAAAGCAGCAATTAAAAGTCGTGTAGGAAACAATTCCAATTGATAAATTCCACGAATGGATCTCCACGACCGGTGATACCAATAATAGGTTAATTCGTATTATTATCTCCCCCGCTTGCACCATGAGCAGAATTAACTTAAAACAGACGAGAAATGCAATACGTGATTCGGTGGAAAAAAATCGATTGTGTTCTGACGACAGTTTTTATATTAAAACACAATCGATTTATTGCGTTTTCGATAACTTTCGGTTAATTTCGTTGACGACTATACCACCGACATCCAGTGAGAAAAAAAAACCGAATACAAGAGAAACACAAACATCAGAAAGACAAAAACCCACTGAAACACATACACGTGGGTATAACGTTGAACAGCAGAGACTACGTGGCCACGTTATTAGTTTTTTGTTTCAACAGTTAATAATAACAATAAAATTACACACAACAGCTATCAAAGAGGTTCGAAAAATGTGTAAAATTCGTGTTTATTAAACCAACGAGCATCACACACGTCAGGTGCATGAAAAGCGGTAATACTCGCCGCGTACGGGAATATATTATTATTAATATTTCATATACGTGTGAGTGTAGGTGTACTACACACACACACACACACACACACACACACACACATATATATATATATATTATACGGAGTGTTGCCCAGCGTCGTCGCCAACCATGCAGTCTAAAGCTCTTACGCTACAGTTATTATTTTCAGACCAAAAGAACGCGGTTGCACATTAGTTTTTAATTATATTACTACTCTCGAGCATATATTATATTAAATTATATTATATTATAAAACACAAAATCTCGGCTCACATTTGTGGAACACGGAAATTAACGAGTTGCGGCAGTCGAACGAAACGAAAAACCATAAAATCGGAAAATAGTATTATTATCACGCACAGCGGGACGACGTGCATAAAATTACGCGTAGGTATATATTTTAATATAATACACACAATGCCGCACCGTCTACCTGTAGCCGGTCTGAACTATATTAATATTACACTTTACTTTTCATCTGGATTCCGCGAAATCTCCCTGTTTAGCGCGGTATAAATGTTATTAAATATAATGAACGCAAACGTCCGAAATGCAGCTGCTGTGTAGGCGTTTTAGGTACCCATAATAATATTATATTAATTTAACCGCCTAGTAATTACCGCTCACCGATATATATATACTCCGTACGTGGTTTCTGAGAGTAGGTGCAGGTATACCACGGGCACTAACTCCAGAAATCGAACGCAATAATACGTTTTGTTACCAGAAAGTAAATGTAACAGGAAAAACGTTTTTAGAAATATAATATAATTACGACGTGTTTTTATTTGAAAAAATGTTTAAGCACGTCACATTTGACATTCCCAGTGGAATCTTTTATCATTAAGCCGAAGAAGGTGCAGGTTTAAATGGACCGGTGGGACCGGAGGACTCGCCGCAGAGCTCATCAATATGCATGGCACTTCAGCCAAGACCACCGTGTCTTCTCCTATTTCTCGACGAATTGAGCATACCGGTTACATGGTTCGTGGTCGTGTTCGGTAGACATAATATTATAATTGCCAGTGCGACAGAGGCAGATGTCTACCTGAGAATGGGTTGTCGCTATTATCATAATAATTGTTTCTGCAGCACTAGGTCGGCGGATTATCGGCGTGGGCCGCACAATCGTCCCTTGGGGCGTGGAAGTCATTCCCCCCTGTACCAGTGGCAAGACTGTAATCCTCGGTACGTGTGTATTTTTTCTCTGCTTAGAAAGCAATAATAATATAAATCGTAAATATAACACCCAGCAAACAGAACTCGAATGAATCGCCGTCATTTGGCACCATCGTTTGAAATAGTATTATTGTTAATGTACCGTGTGCGACCCGTGGCGT
>PVMI01033697.1:0-10427 GCA_008528875.1 Aulacorthum solani | reverse complement strand
CATACATATACCAAAATGGAAAATATTATCCCTATGTTATACATAAAAATATATTTAAATTCTATTAGTACCTATTATCGTTAGACAAGAATTACAAGTGCAGTATTTATTCGCAATAAAAACCTACTAACCGATTGACTGTCACCTACTGTGCTAGTAGTTCAGCACTGCTGAATTACTGATTTTGGTTCAGCGTTTATTGGAACATAAACAAATCAATACATATACATGAATGTATACATTTATAATGAAAATCAACAGTTATTTGATATTATGAAATATTTGTTTCGACTTACTGACGTGTGTTAAGTAAACTAAGTCGTTACAACTTAACTCATTGCAATTAAAGCGTCGTTTAGTCAGTAGCTTCAAATATATATTATATGTATACCTAATATGTATTACTATATTTACAAACCATAACAATTCAAATAATACCATACCGAGGTTAAACAAATAAGAAATATAAACATTATATGTCTACTTCCTTTTGTATAATCATTATAAAACACAGTTTTATAAAACTATCTGTATAACAAAAGTATATAAGCAGCTAGTATATCAAAAGGTTAGATATAGCACACGTTTTGATTGATTTTACAGACCAACCGTTAATAATATTTAACTATTTAAGGATGTAAGTACTTTGTAGTACTAGCTACAAAGAATGTATAGTCTTGTTGAGATACCTTTGGACTATGAAATACCTATAATTTTCTTTTGAGCTTAAGGTTTATGATTATGATTAATTATAATTAATAATTTGTGATACCTACACATTGTACATTTTATAAACTATAGGTATTTAGTATTTTCAAATATTTTAGTAGATAGGTACCTTCGTGGCTCAGTGAATTGACAATAGCCTTGAAAATGCAATGCTTATCGAAAGATCTATGGTCTCGAGGTAATTTTAGTAGATACATAAACAAGTCTGGCTCGGTTTCCTATGCCTATGCGTAATATGTATACATTATATACAATATTATACGGGGTGATTCTCCAAGCAAAGTCTGACTTTTGTAATTTTAAATATAGAACGTGTTTTCAAATACATAGATTTTGTAAACTCAAGGAGTATTCTATTGTGATACAAACTTATTTTTTAAATGGGAATCAGTACCTACGGCCTACCACCCATTTTTATTGTAAATTGTAAAGTAATTTGTTTTTAGAAAACTTTGATGCATCTAAATTAAAAACTCAACAAGTAGTTTCTAAGTTATTCAGCTTCCCATATTTTCTATTATATCTTTATGGACTATCCTTAGAAGGTAAATAAATTATAATTGTAACTCAGAAACTAATCTTTTAAATTTAGTTGTACCTACATCAACATGTTCTAAAAAATGATATGCTTCACAATTTAAAGTAATAATAGGAGGAACAAAAAAAAAATAATAAGATTGTATTGCTACAGTACATTCCTTCAATTACATAAAAATTAAAATATTAAAATTATGATCTTTATAAGAATAAACCTTAATAGGTAAATAAAACTTTCTTAAAA
This sequence comes from Aulacorthum solani, assembly GCA_008528875.1. NCBI lineage: Eukaryota > Metazoa > Arthropoda > Insecta > Hemiptera > Aphididae > Aulacorthum > Aulacorthum solani. The sequence continues at coordinate 8,917 of PVMI01033697.1, read as the reverse complement.
ATTCAAAAAATTAGAATTAGAATAAATACATAACTAAAAGAAATTCTGAGGTGAGAATACTTATTGGTAAATGTTATCTGGGTTACCTTGGTAAATTCATCCTGTATTTTTTTTTAACACACAAACCACATATTTATAGGTGCCTAACATAACATAATACAAATAATAATATTCAGAAGAAATAAGTATTTGTAAGAGAATATATTACGAAAAATATTATGAATATGATGCTTGATAAATAAATCTAAAAAATACCCAACATGGTATGTATTATAAAGGTTTATACTGTATGCCGTATATCACATTATGTATATATAATATAATAGATTTTAGGTTCGGTTATAGAAACACCATGATATTACCATATTTATTTATCTGAATATTTATTATTATTACACATTAATACAGACATACAGTATAGGTAATTTATAACACATATGCAACATATGTATAAATAAACAGTTACCTTTAGGCCTATAGCTAACTTATAAACATCATACAACCAACAGGTAAAAGATACACTAAATAATAAAAAGGAAAAATTAAACACTATTCGAGCATTAGATACTTATTTTTTTTTAATTTAACAGAAAAAAAAGAGGAAAAAGAGTATACGAAAATTGATTCTGATAGCGATGATGGTCTGTCAGCCTATATTACTCAGTTTATTTTATGATACATTATTATATTGCTATTACTGCAGTTGCTAATTTATTTTACTAATCGTATTACGGATATTTGAATTAATTTTTGCAGAAAATATTACATTTATGGTATTTTTAATATTTAATTATTATAATATATTAAATATCTAGTTAATATTCATATCATTTATTATCTATTGAGTATTGACTATTGTTATTAACTTTTGAGTCAATACCGTCTTATCATAGAACAGTGTGAATAGGTTTAAATATTTCAAACATTTAGTGAAGAACTATCCTATGCCACTCCACTTATAAATACATACTTATAATAGCTATCTGCTCTAATAGTTTTATAATAGTATCGATTAGCATTCGATTTTTATTCACTGAAATTCTTAGAAAAATATTTTGCTTCCAAATACAAAATTTAAGATTTCATTTTTTTGTAGCTTATAAAAATAAAAGAGTAAAAAAACTTAAAAATAATTTTAAAAAACAGCAACAAATAATAGTTTAGGTTTTTTTAACAAAAAAGTTCATTATAATAATAAATTTAAATGATGTGGGAAAATATTATCAAAAATCTTTATACTTTTTGAGATAAAGAGTTTTACTATTAGACTGCTCTAACGGTTAAAAGAATCACCCTATACAATATACAATATCAATTTCACCCGAAAAATAAGTCACAAGATGCGATACTGCTACTGCGTGATTGCATTATTACATCGCACCAATAAATGATTACTTCATCAAGATTTAAGCGAAGCACAGTTTCTGGTGTAATTGTATCTATGGTTTTAGGCTACGGCTATCGACCTTGATAGTGTGTCAGCAGAATATTATATTATGTTATTATGTATGAATGTAGGAACATAAACAAAGTAACAGTTTCCGGGATCTACATTTCAAATCACATCCGCGACGGCGCACCGAACAACACTCGAGGGGTTGCCGGTACAATTTTAGCTGGTAGTGTAATGGTATAATAACCGTGATATTAAAATTGTCAGTTTTAAGACTCCGCGTGTCGCATCTTCGAAGGAACGGTCGATCAACAGGCGTTCGGAATTAAATTTGGCTATATTTGAGGATATTGGGTTGATTGAATATAAATCAATAAATTAATTTCCATAAAAAATGTCTAATATTGAGAATTAACCTAGAAATAACTTTAGTATAACATAGGAACCAATATCAAATATGTGTGCTGTGTGCAGATTAGCATCGTTATTTGAGGGTGTGGCAGATTTTTTTTCCAGGAGTGTGCAAAATAGTGTTTGGAGGTGTAACACTTCATTGACTTAGGTACTTTATACGTTATACAACAATTACAACAATTACAACAATATCAGTATGATTATTAAATACTGTTTAAGTTTAAGTAAAATTATTATTAATTTATTATATACTTTTCATATTTTTATGTAATATATCATACATGTTACTAACAATTAAAATATTATTTAATCGACAAATTAAACTTTAAAGTATGAACATTAAGCAGATAATATATCTATTTGTGGTATAAGAGCATAGAGCCATAGACGCATATATAATTACATTATATACACAATACACTTGCTAACAGTTCTATTATATTTCAAATTAACTTATTACTTTTTCATCCTTAATTCTTACGTCTGTTAGTCTATTATCCAGCCATCAATAGTGAACAAGGGAGTTCAGAATCCGATGCCTATTTTTTGACCTTTTTAATATTCAAAAACATAGGTACTTAAAAAAAATTTAAATCCCAATGCTAAAACATATTATAAATAATATATTATAATCCGAAGCGGTATTAAAAATGGCCAATGGGTAACTATTAACTTACCCTATCATGGTGTTCATGTTATTATATTTATTATATAAATTGTAAATATTGTTACCAATATAACTTATTGTGCAAATGTATATATATCCAGGTTGTATTTTTCTCTATCAATAAAAAAAACTCGATATTTAAGTACATTACACAAACATGAGGGGTAGGGGCATATAGTATGCAATATATCCTTATTTTATGTATTGCTGCACCCCAAGTCAATCAACAATTATTTAACTTTTTTCATAATTTTTGAATATTCTTAAAACTCCAGAAAGTCAACAATTCATCAACACACATAAAAAAAAAATAATTTAAAAAAACTTTTTAAAAAGTTACAACTGTTAACAACTGTTAAACCTAAGGGGGCTTACAGGTACCGCGTGCCAGCCCAACCACTGGAAAGTGTATCAGAACATCACATGTTATTTTGATAAGAGCGAAATTATTAATTTTATTAATTTTTTTTGTTGAATTATTGAGAATTTGAATAAATATTTTAACTTCTTTGAGTAATTTGATAACTTTAAATATTTTTACCATATTCAAATAGGTACCGAGATGATATATACTATTACACAGCGATCGATAATATCAAGCGGAGCAAAATACTATGAAAAATACATAAATAAACGAGAGACGCCTCAAATGTAGACGTCCTTGGGAATATAATTTATTGGGAGATAAAAAAAATGTGAAAACCGTTTTTTAGTTTAATTTTAATTAAATATGTAACTCATTACCTACCTCAAATGATTATGTTATATGACCCCCCGCTAAATAATAATTAATAACAGATACCTCTTCTACAATACTCTTTGTTTTACTATTTACTCTAAAACTCTTTTAATTTTGTATTTTTTAGGTACCTACAGGCTACTTAAATCATAATTTCAAAATATCTGAAAAGTTAATTTGTATTATTTGTATCTATATGGCTACAATGCTACATATTATATAAACGTACAAATTATAATATGACATATAATTCTATTAGTTTAAATGACTTTTTATTCAGTAATGAAATATGAACATTGAACATTAAAATGTATACTTCATAACCTATATTAATGTTTATTGTAAGTACATGCAGTTTGTAAAATACGTACTATTTATGATAAATAGTGAATAAAATATAAGTATTAAAAACATTGTTGTTTGATAGATTCAGTGACAAAACCATTAATAAAATAAATAATTTTTTTTTTTTTTTGGTGGGGGGTAAGTATAAATAAAACCAAGTTGCCTACAGTACTCGTTTATAAATAATACACTTATGAGGGGAAAAAATGTCTATGGAGGAAGGTTAGACATTCAACCTCTCCCCGCCTTGATTCCGCCACTGGTATAGATTTTACTATTTTTTATTTATTCTTCAAAAAGATAACTGAACCAATTTGAGTGGGGGCACATTATAAAAATAATTTCGTTAGCCTAACTCTATATAATATCAAATATCAATAACATATTATATCATCATAGGTTCTCAAAACATATTAATACCGAGGCTGGTAAAAACAAAAATCATATACGACAGTGCTATCCAACGACTAAAGTCGGAAACAATCACGGTCAGTTCTCTACTATTTAAAATAAAGGAGCACGATGTGTTGACCAAATATTATCTTAATATTGTCGTCACCAGCATGAACTATTGAACTAGTAAACTGGTTAAAGTGTTGAGTTTGAATTATTCTTATTCATACTAGTTGCCACTAAGCAAACGCCTATTTAATATTATGATTTTCATATGAAAACTATTGACGAAGAATCAATTAAGTTCTTAATCACGCGCTTTCATAAATGACTTAAAATCCTCAGGCTAAAAAAGAAGTGGTGTCACTACCTGTTCTTTTTCTCCTTTGTAGTTGTCATTTGTCGGCCTTTAAGACCATACAGACCATGCCATCGTTTCTTATCCGTCGCTAAGGGCTATTATAGGTATATCAATCAAATTTTCAAGTTGTAAACAAAAAAAGATAACTTTGTATAAACACCAATGTTTTCACTATAAAAGCATAAACTTTTTATTGTTTATTAAACAAATTTTGAACCATTAACATGGCAATAATGACGCCTATACATTGTACCTATTCTGCTGGTTTGAAATTATTTGATCAAGTATTAATTTTTTTCATTGTATTTGGTACATTTGATGCTAGTATGAAACGAGTTAAGTTCAAAAGTCTGCATTCATTAAGTTTGACTTGTAATTTTTGTAATTGACCATGGGACGTAGTGTTTTCTGAACATATAATATAAGTAGGTAGGTACACATATTATTTATATTATATATTTTATACTAACTGGTTAATGGTTATATAAGTTGAAATGTATTTGTGTGAATATTTCCAAATGAGTATAACACATTCAAATATGATTGAATGTTAGTCTGTGCAGTGTCGGCTATCTATAAGCTGTATGACTGTCTAGTCAAGGTACTATGTATAGCTAGTTATGATTCTAATAATCTAAATAATTATACAACTCCTATGCCTTTGTAATTTTTTTTTTATAATATATTTTTGGATGAACCGGTCTACTCATTCGATTGGCGGTTTTCGGGCAGTTCACACGTCTCAAGGCCACGAAATAAATATACCTACATAATATGGCTACGTTTATACCTACTAAATAGGAACCTATCTTATAAACCGTTTGCAGCTCCGTTTATATTATGTTTAACAGTGTTCCTGACAAAATATTATAATACATTTCCGATTCCATGACTTTACCGCAAACAATATACATCTAAATTAATAAAAATAGAGCTCACAATACCGGTATATTCGACTGTCTGTACCTATTATGCAGATATCCAGCTATACACTATTTATAGTAGAAAACATTTTTCCACTTTCAACTTCAAAATCATTTCTGTTATGAAAACGAATTTAGTTGGTTGTTTGGGAAGTTAAAATTAAAAATGCCAACACTTTTTGAAATAATCGGGAAAAAAATTAGACTAGTTTTCTTATTTTAAGATTATTCAAAAACGAACCGCCACAGATATACTTGAGAATTTCACCAAATGTTTATAATAGCATTTTTGTTGCATCATGCATGGTGTAGTTTTAAAAAAATTTTAAAATTTTTTTGAAGCTATTTATAAACATTTTAAATTGTCTATATTTTAAGTTTTTTTTTTCTATAAAACCCATAAGACATTTTCGTTCTGTCAACAATCTTTTAAACAGGCACATGCTCATAATGATTGTATGTTGTTGTTACTATTGTTGGTTATTCTTCTCATAAGTTGTTATTACTGGAATTAAAAAAGAAACAGATTGTAATTCCACAAATATTTTTATGAAAGTTTACATTTTGACGGAATTGGATATTCACTAGGAACTCGGTATAATATTTTTAAAATATTTAGACTCTTTTAGAACTGTAAACAGTCATTTCCAACTTTTTTCTATAAATAATGATACTAACATTTTTGCTTTGTCAAAAGGTAGTTAAAAACTTAAATACAAGGTATTCCTTAAGAATAATAAGTAGTTTATATTGAGAAAAAAAACCCTAAAATGTTTTTACACATATATTTAATACTAAGTACTTAAGTAGTTAGAAACTTAAAATATCAAATACACAAGCAACTAAATTCACTAAATTCATCATTTAACAATCGATCGACACTCTGCAGACCTAGCATTCTGCGCAGGCCTTGGCAAACCAAACAATATCTAACAATAATACTCTCGGCTGGACTATGAAGTCTAGAGTTTTGGAGGGGACACCGTGTTTATGAATATTAATGAAATGTTGAACTTGAATGAAGTATTTAAAAACTAGTAAAACAATAATATAAATATATAGCTACGTATCTAGGACTCTACGACACTGAAAATGACTTAAGCGATCGTTTAATAATAGGTAGGTAGGTGTATTAGTTCATTTTATGGCTTTTTTTACTGTGTGGCGTCGCTATCCCTTATGAACTATGAAAATCAATCGAAAAATATATTATAGAATGTCATGATAAGATTCCAGTTGTAAGTCACATAAAGTTTAAATCGATGAATTTGGGAAAAATGGTTTTGTTGATGTGCCTACTGCCGATCGTACATAATAATAAAGGTATGTAAATATCATTAGGTAGGTATTTATTATTTAAAATTTATTATTCGTATCCGTTATAATACTGGTTAGTAATCTTAAGTTTTAACAATGGTCTGATTGAATAGTTAGTAATTGGTATTTAAAGCTATTTAGGTTTTAAGCATTTAAAGTTTAGATGAGTGGATTAGTAGACGATAAATTTCACGTAGTGTCTATTAAATATGGTACATATTGGCATTTGGCTATTGGATTTTTTTAGAAGGTATCAGATTTTTCGACTAGACTAATACCAAATTAAATACCAATGTTATTCAATGATAATTTTAGGAAAATAATAGTAGTACTTCCATAACCTACCGACTATCAGCCATTGCCCACTCATGAAGTCATAATATTGTCTTGACTTATTTGTTTTTGTATACTTTTAGCTTAAATCAATAAATAGTTACGTACGTGTAACTTCTTCTTCTCCCTTGGTTCAGGGCAATCAAAACCAAACGATAGGTATACCTCTGAAATCTAAATAAACATACTGCCGTCTGTCTCTATGACTCTATCTTCTGCTAAATCACGCTAATGACTATATTCAGCAACTTTTTTGACCAATCTTCTTATCTTGGACGCCGTTTCTCAAGAGGAGACCTCTCGGAAGACGGCGAATTAGCTTCTTATAAGTCTTCCCCACTGGATTTTCCTCTATTACTTTTCTTATCAGCGACTCATGATTTATCCAGCACTAAGTTAAATGGTATCAGAGAAAGAGCATCCCCTCGTCCCAATAAATCTGTCGCTACATCCACTGATTACCAAATTTGCTAACTTCATTTTAAACTTTGTTCAATATTTTATACTATTGTCTCTACAAGATTTACTTGGTGTTTGGAAACTTAAATTTTCTAAGAATATTAATTAAGGTTACTCTGTGGATAGTCATAGGTAGGCTATAGATAATGTATAATATTATATATTATCTATGTCATAGGCTTTCTTGAAATCCACGAACAGAATATTATACACATCTCTATTGGATTCCCACATTTTTTTGAGGTTCCGCCAAATCACAAAAAATTGATCTGTTGTGGACCTATTTGGTCTGAAACCTGCTTGATAAACTGCTATTATACCTTCAGCCATCGGGCTCTACTATATCTAATAAGCAATAGATTTGTTAGAATTTTATAGATTACATGTTACGATTTTTAATGCAATACCCCTGCATGTAACTTGTAACAAGTTATTCATTTTTAATTTTAATTTTTCAGTATATTAACATGAAAGTTACAAATTAAAATTAGGTATCAAAATTTGATAAATGAAGTGGGATTTCAAAAGAAAAAAAAATGTAATACTTTAATTCGTCCATTTTGTTTTTCACAATTTATATAGCTAGTAGCTGATATTTAGTGGTTTTATGATTATAGTTGGTAGATCATTCTTAATATAAAGACAATACAATTATATTACCTAGGCGGTGACCAGTCAATAAATCTTCATATATTTACCAATGCAACTTTTAATTTTAAATGAAACTTAAATAACATAACTGTAACTTGTAACCAGTTACATTAAAATAAGTAACTTACCAACCCAGTGTACCTATGATATATATAATAACTATCATCTATAAATTAAGTTAACAAATTTTCTTTTTGAATAGTTTAGGTTACTTACTAACATGAACTTGGAATAAAAAATTTGATTTTGACCCAAGCATTGCTTATTTTATTTGTAACAATTAGTACCTTCAATGTACATAATATTTAGGCAAATTATAATCAAACATGTAAATGATTTTATTTTCAATTTACTAGTTAGATAACAAAAGTTAGTGAATATGCTAAGTTTTTTCTACACTATATTAGTGGTAATAAAAATAATTATTAAGAGTATTTATTTGTTTGCACGATTATTATAACTAAAAAAAAGCATTATAAAAAAAATATAGAAGATTTGGTATAAACGCTATTACTTACATTAATATAATATAAATATTAGCAAATTAAAATTAGAATATCCAACTTAAATTTCTAAATTTGAGTAAGTACTTAATGATTGCAAGTTAATACAGTTTTGATATTGTCTATTAAAAAATCCACCTTAATATTTAAGAATATATAGTATATAACTTATAACTTAATACTCTCAAAATAAAAAATATTATATAATTACAATAGAAAATAAACTAACAACATAGTAACTAAATATAATTAATAATTATGTATTGCTAATATGTTTGCAAAGGAACACGGTAAATTATAACATTTTGAACACATTATTTGTTTTCCTATGTTTTTTTTTTTTTTTTTTTAATGGTGTTTTGTGGAACTATTTTTAGCAAAAAAAAATGAGTGATATAATAATTAAAAACTTGACATTT
>PVMI01033682.1:0-10399 GCA_008528875.1 Aulacorthum solani | reverse complement strand
GCATTTTTTATAGTACCTCCTTGTTGTATACAATATTTTTGGTTCTACCTTCACTAGACAGTATTACCAGACTATCAAGAGAGCTTACACGTAAACAGGCTACGCATAATTGGCCATGGGAGAAACAGTCATTAATTAAATTTTCAAAGACTGTCCTTGTGCTTTGTTAATTGTCATGGCAAAAACATAAATTTACGGGAAACTCAAGCCGTTTGAATTGAAAGTATTTTTATCGATAAACTTCTCGGAACAATTATTCTCATCTACACGACGACCAGACGACGACGAACAAAAAGGATAGGTTGCAGGTAGCTGGAGACAAGTGGACCGCCTTGCCGAACAATAAGCAATTATAATTGTTAATTACTCCACTAAAACGCAACATTTTTGAAAATCTCTCCTTATTGCACAGTGAAAATATGAGAAGAATCTATATTCAAAATTTCAAGTCCTTACGTTGCGTAGTTTTTGAGATACAGCGATCAGTCAGTCAGTGGTATTTGGATTTTATATATATAGATTAAGTTTAATAATCTAATTAATTAAGTCAAAATATTTAAATGTAAATTTAATTAATAAATATTATTACTTCAATTTTATGAATTTTAGACTATATTAAATTAAGTACCTATACAATACTACAATACAATTAGTATAACACAAATTTTTAGGTTACAAACATTTTTTTAATTATTAAATGATCTTATGTATGGTATCCTAGATTCGTTATGGAGTTGTGTGTTTTGCATGAACCATGGTGCGTTAAGAGCTAGATATTCTGAGAAATTTATTTTGTATCGTTTATGGTTTTTCAATTTTTGTTTGAGATGTGGCTGCCCAGATTGGGCATGCATATGTGGTTAATGGTCTTATTATTTATGTGTATATTAGAAGTGAGAGTTTAATCTGAAGTGTTAAGTTGTAATTTATTAGGGGGTATAAGATTTTCAATCGTGTATATGCTTGGTTTAATTTTTTATTTATTTGTATTTTCCATGTTAATTTTTCATCAAGGTAAACTCCAAGATATATAATTGATTGATCTTTTTTATTCCATAATATAGGCAGATTTTTGATTATTAATTGAGTTGGATTTGTATACCTCTTTAGGCTAAATATTTTCGTTTCCATTTTGTAAACCAGTCTGAGATTTGGTCTAAAGAAATGTGAAGACTGAAGATCTGTTATTGAATTTTCAAGATTTTTATGTTGTGTTAATATAACAGTGACGTCTGCGTACATTGCTAATATACATTTTTGTGGAACTGGGATATTAAAAAAAATTATGCAAAAAATATTAAACAAGGTGAGCCCAAGGACTGATCCCTGTGGGACTCCTGCTTTTATCTGATGTTTTTCGAAGGTATCTTATCTATTCGTACTTTAAACATGCGATTGGTGATAAATGAGGATATTATATTACATTGATAGGTTGGCAGTTTTAGTTTTGTTAATTTGGACATGAGACTTTGGTACCAGACCTTTTCGAAGGCCTGTGCGACGTCAAATAAGGCAGTGGTTGTGTATTTTTTATTTTCAAATCTATCTACTATTATTTCTGAGATTCGCTGAAGTTGATAACATGTAGAGTGGGGAGATTTGAAACCAAATTGGTGATGTGGAATAATTTTTAGCTGTGGTTTCATTCTATGGAGCAGTATCCTTTCTAATATTTTGGAGAGGGTTAGTAGTAAACTAATTGTTCAGCTTTCCGGTAAGCTGTTTACTTTCTCAGGCTTGTGTATATTAATGATAATTGCTTGTTTCCAGGTATTTGGAAAATATTTTATTCTCAAAATGGAGTTTAAAAGACTGGCTAAGAACTCAAATGCTTTTGGGGTAAGGTTTTTGAGAATTTTATTGGTAATAAGGTCGTGTCCAGGATATTTTTTAATTTTCTAGTCTGTCTATTATCTGTTTTATTTCCTTGGGACTGCATGGATAGATAGTATTTGTTTCTGTAGAATATATATTTATTGAGTCTATTTCCTGTGTTATAGCTGTGATAGTAGCCTCAGTTATAAAACAATTTTTCAATGTACTCTACAAAAATTTTGTAAAAGTTTCGTATTTTGTTTGTCCAACTTTAAGGGGAGAAATAGTGTCTCTTTGTTTGAGTATTTTTTGTTGTTGTGAGATTTGATACTAGAGCAATGTCTAATATATCTGGTTATTTACTTAGGTTTGGGTTTAGAGGGTGGTGATATTATAATTCTTAATTCAGATGTGAATTGGAGTAGTTGATTACCCTTTGGGTTTCTTTTTAGGCAACCCCATATTTCATTTTTTGAGTTTAAATCTCCTAAGAGTATGGTTGGGTTTTCTTTGAAAAGTACATTTATGTCATCTCTGAATTTTTTCGTTTGGAGGATTGTAGGCGGATATTTATTTCATTTCAAATTTATCTGTTGAAGTTATTATGGAAATGGCTTCAATATTGATCAATTCGGTTTTGGTTAATTGGTGATGTTTGATAGTTCTTTTTATTAGGATTGCTACTCCACCAGATGAGTGGATGGTGTCTCTATCCTTTTTGTATGTATTATAACCTTTGATCTTGAATGTTTCTATGATTTTGAGGTGAGTTTCTGTTATGCGTGCTATGTCTATCTTGTGACGAAATAAAAATTCCATAAGTGACGATTTTTTTTATTTAATGCCATTAACATACCAGTTAACGGCTTCGATTTTTTTTAAATTAATGGCATTTAAACCAGAAAAGGATAGATTGTTTGAAATAGAGTTGAAGATGGAACTGATGATGGACTGTATGTTATGTAGAATGTTTTCGATAAATTGGGTTATTGAGATACTTGACTGGAGATTTTCGTTTAGCGATTCAGAGTATGTATGATCCAAACGACGATAATAAGACAACAAATTACGCTATTCTTTTACTTAAATAAAGAACAGAAAACAATGCAATTATAATAATTATTACATTTATTGTCAGTTTTCTTTTATTTTTATAATATGTATATGTTACGGGCAATGTTTAATACTGGGCATTGTGTACATCGCCCGGTCAATGTGGACCACAATTTTTTTTTCTTTTTAACCAACATGTTATTTTTTATTTTTATTATAAATTACAAATTATATTTTTATTATAATAACAATTTTTTTTATTTTTATTATACATTAAAATTGTATAATTACATATTGGCTACTTATAAAAGTTAATAATATTTATTTATTTTTAAAACAATAATTAATTATATTCATATACCTATCATATTAATATTACAAATATTTTGATGGAATATCAAAAAAAATTAAAAATATTATCATTTTATTTCTAATACCTATAAACTATAACTTTAAAATTAGCTATTTATTTGCACAAGATTTAGAAGCATGACACTTTGAATTACATAATCTGTCTGCTTTTTTACACTTGCATTTATTTGTTTTGCAACATTGTGTACAAGTACACAGGTCATATCCTTGTCCTCCTAAATTGGAAAAAGAGCGGGCTGCTTCTCGCAAAGAAATTGAATTGGCCCGGTACGTCTTCGATTTGTACAAATTTTTCTTTACAAATCGTTAATTGGATTCTACAGTTGTTGCAGCTTTCCTTCAGTCGTGCCAATTTCATAGAAGTTATCTTTCACTGAAATATTAGTATTTTAAATATAATAGTATTTTAAAATGTTAATAGTGAGATAATAAATAGTTTAATATTATATTATGACTTGACATAATCCCACCAAGAACACATCTGAGATCACTCCGTGCTCTATCTACATCGAGAATTTTGACTCTAACTGACTCCCCAATATTTCCTTGGCAAAATCGTTTTTCGGACATTTCAGTAATTTTTTTGGCTTGTTTTTGTTTGTTTTTCAATTACTTTATTTTCATCATCTTCTTTTTCTCCTTCACCAATCACTTCATTATTTTCGTTGTCGTTAGAAAGGATCTGTATTGACTCTAAGGCAACCTGAAGTTCTTCTTCGGTTTTTAATTTTGCAATTATGTTTTCAGAAAGTAATGAAGACTTTAACCCGATTTTAGGGGGTGTACCAAACATCGCTTCATATGGTGAATGTTTTGTACCACGGTGGTAAGCATGATTTTTCATTAACTGTACGAATCTTAAGACATTGCTCCATTTTTTTGTTTTGTTATCTTGAAGCCAAGTTGCAAGCATATTTTTGACATCTTGGTTCGCTCTTTCAGCTGAACCTTGTCTTTGAGAGTGTCTTGGCTTACCATGAACTATTTTTAAATCCTTAAACATAGTACAAAGTTCAGATATTATTTTATTTACAAATTCACGTCCGTTGTAGCTTTGTAATATAGCGGGTGCCCCAAAAAGAGTAAATATATCCAATAAAACATTAGCAACTGCTTCGCCACTTTTATGTTTTAGAGTCCTAAGTACGACAAATTTTGTCAAATGGTCTTGATAAACACATAAAAATTTCTAATCTCCGTCTGGTTGCGCTTGCATGTCAATAAGTTCTATTTGACACTTGTATAGAATTCATTTCTGAAGAAATAATTGGTTTAACCACTAATCCTTTTTTTACTGTATTTCCTTTTCTCTCACATGACTCGCAAAAATTTAAGTACGACGTTATTGTTTCCCTAGTTATATTTTTAAATTTTTAATTTATTTCGTATTCCATACGATTTCTTCCACCGTACCCAATAGATAAATGTATTTCATGTACAATTTTAAATAACTCTTCATTAAAAGCATATAATTTTACACAATTACCTTCTGCAGTTATTGGCATAATTAATTTTTCTTCTCCTTCTACTGTCATTATGTCATATTTCTTCATTAATTTTGAATTTGTTTTCTTCTCTAGCTTCAGTTGTTTTAAATAATTAATTATTTCATAATATTTAGATTTACTAATAAAAGTACTGTAAGCTTTTTTGGTTTCGATAACTTTGTTCAAATGTTCGTAAAATTTAGATTCCATTTTTAAAACACGCAGGTACAAAGTAACGAGATATAGTGTCATGTACAGTTCAAAAACTCGACTGTTTAGTTTAAAATATCAATTATTGTTCATAATATATCGTTGACTGATTTTATCAAGATAGCTATTAACATTATATTTCCGATATGGCCATATCCATATGGGAAAACTATGATTTTTATTCTTAAATAAGCAGTATGATAGGTAACAAAAACGAGTTGATACAGCGTGTTCCAAAATTCCATAGTTTATTAACTAAATAAATATCATAAAATTTTAATTTATAATAAAAATATAATTTGTAATTTATAATGAAAATAAAAAATAATATGTTGGTTAAAAAAAAAATTGTGGTCCACATTGCCCGGGCAGGACCATATTGACCGGGCAATGTACACAATGCCCGGTATTCCACATTGCCCGTAACATATACATGAAGTAGTACCTTAAATCTTATTTATAGGTATCATAAACACTAGATTCGTTCAACATAAAATGTTCAATATAAAACAAAAATGTTTATGAATACATTTTTGTGTTAAATTTTGTTTTACTTATCTTTTACTATAAAAACTATAAGTTGTTTACTTAACATTATTTTTCCTAGAAATTAAGGAGATAACTAAAATACGAAAATGTGAAATATTGAAATGAATACAGTCTTATTCACAAGCGATTTTTGTGAATTAAGTCCGACCGACAAATTCTAATAAATTTTCAAAAATCTACACCCACATTTATAGCAAAAAATAGAAGTTATAGATAAGTTTCCATTTTAAGAATTAATTTTTTTTTTTTGATGGGGGAGGGGGCAAAATATGTTGCCCAGGGGCTCAAAAATATGTATTCAAATACGGCTCTAACAATAGTGTCTTCAAAGGATTGACAAAAAATCACAGCAAAAGATGATGCCGTAAAACATCTGTTTTAGTTTCCGGCTCGTCTTCGTTGTCCTCTTCTTCTAGATACCACTCAACCTCGGGTGGTTATTACTATTATTACTCTTATATTTTGCTATCGTATCCCACGATTATAATAATACCTTCTTTATAGGCGATTGTAATTCGTCGGTCCCGTGTTCTGTGACGGAAAACACGAAATCGCCAAAGTGCAATGCCGACAAAATGCAGATATATTTTTATCGTGGGATACGATAGCAAAATATAAGTGTTATAAGAATAATAACAATAAAAATAATATTAATTAAGAGAACGATACAATAATAATAATAATAATAATAATAATACAATTATGATTTGCGCGAAGGAGTAACTTCAACTAGAGGGCAGTCGACAAAGCTTTACAGGTGGCCTAGTCAGTAGACCTGATGCAGTTCGGACGGCGGAAACTCGTAAAATTCCATCTGACCCAAGATGCAGCTTCGTGATAAATGAAGTGGAGGTGAAAATTCTTTAATCGGGAACAGATCACCAAAAGTCAACTTTCCGTGATAGTCAGACCATTTGCTGGGTGTTGTAGGCTGGACAAATACTCAGTTTTCTATCTCGCCCAGAAATGGTGATGGAGATCATTGATAAGACGCCATCGTTGTAAGTGAGATATAGAAATTCTCTCTAAGTTGAGTTCTGGTAGATTAGTGGAGAGGTGTAGGGTCAAAAATTAACTGGGCGTTAGCGCAGAGAGATCAGATGGATCACTGCTCAATGAACTCAATTGCCTCGATTTCAGAGTGGCTTCAATCTGGGTGAGTAAAGTCATTAGTTCTTCACTAGTTAGCTTTTGGGTGCCGATGGACCGAAGTACCAATGAGTTAGTGGATTTAACACCAGCCTCCCGCAGGCCATCAAAATGTGGTGAGGAAGGTGGATTTAAGTGCCAGCTGAAACCAGATTTCACCAACTGTTGATGTAACTGATCTTGAAATGAATTTGAGTGGGTGAGCGTTTCTTCAGGCGTGAGTATTCGTGGTGCACCACTGAAATTTGTACCACAGTCACTGTGAATTTCATGGCAGAACCAAGCCGAACTATAAATCGGATAAAGGCCAACAAAAAGGTTCCGTTGTTAGAACAGAGCTCAGTTCAAGGTGAAATGTTTTTGCAGCAGTACACAAAAATAAGCAGATTTATGCAGAAGTCGTGATTCTAGCATGAAGTCCACACAAGTGGATGATTGACAAGCTCAGCCGAAAACAATCCACGCGATGCGCAGTCAACGAGGTTGTGATGTGTAGGAACATAATGCCAAATGGAGGGTGAAATTAGCTCCTGAATTTAGCTTGTGCAGTTGGCGTTCAATGTGGCCCAACGATGCGGTGAAGACTGGTTCCAGACCAAAGCGGTTGTCAAATCTGTCCAGGCGTGTTGTTCATCAATTTTCAGCCGATCAGCGTAAGTACTGACGACGAAGTGGAGTAACCTAGCAGCTAAAACGGCTCCACATAATTCTAGTTTTGGAATCGTACATCGTTTTAAAGGAGTGACTTTAGATTTTCCAGCAATCAAATGACAATGTATCGACGTTGGTGTTTCGACTCTTAAATAGACAGCAGCCAGCTGGCATATCCCTTTCCGAACTACCAGAAAACACATGTAGTTGAAGAGAACAAGCATGATTGTACGTCAATCAGCAACGAATGGAAAGGTTAACGATCTGGAGGAGCTCAGACTGACAACGTGACCACAGCCTTGGAATTTCAGCTGAGACAGGGTCATCCCAACCAATTCCATCAGTCAAGAGCAGCTGCATCAGATGTCTTTTCAACTAAGGGATGTGTGATAAAATTCCTAATGGGTTCCTCACGCAATATCTGAAAGTATCGAACGTCTTGCTAGATTTTTCTTTGTTAGATGGATTTTAAATGTGAATGGGTCCGATGAGGGATTCCAGTTAAGGGCAAGAATTTTCAAATCGGGATCGTCGCGATCATCAAACATTACCAACGGAGACATTGCACGAGAATTCTCAGGTACTGCATGTAAAACTTCACTGCAGTTACTGGCCCACTTGCGGAGTTCGAATTGGGCACGAGAGCAGAGTTGAATTAATTGCTGTTGTCATTCAAGAGCTTAGTCGCTTGAATTGGCTCCCGTGAAAGCATCATCAACAAAGGTATCATTTAACAGAGCTGTAGCAGCGCGAGGCGCATGATCACCATCAGCCATAGCTACCCCACGAATGGTACGTAACGCTTGAAATGGAGCTGCCGACGTTCTATATGTCACTGTGTAGAGACGGTATTCTTGAACATCAGAAGTTAGTGAGAACCGATAAAGCAGGGGTGGCCACGACGAGGCTCGCGAGCCACATGCGGCTCTTAAATCAGTTTCGTGAGGCTCCTGAACTAAATTTAGATTAAACTTAATTAATATAAAATTACGTTAGAAACGTTATATAGCATTTTTATTGCCGTCGATTTCGTTAACATCACAGTCGTTATTACGACCGCGTCAGACGACGACGATAATTTCCGGCGACAATTTCCGTTATCGCGTTGCCGCGTTAATGTTTTTAATTTTTTTCTGTGTGCTGTTTGAATACAGTTGTAGCCTAGTGTCCGAACAGTTACGATGTTATCTAAGAAGCGTAAATATGAAGAGGAGAATCGAGCTTTTAATACAGACTGGGAGGAAGAATTCCTTTGTGTAGAAAGAAACGGTAAGCCAATGTGTCTTTTATGTCAAGTGACTTTGTCTCAGTTCAAGGCCAGTAATCTAAAACGCCATCATGACAGTAACCACAGTGATAAAGATTTTCCTGTTGGCTCTCAGTTAAGGAAAACCAAACTGAAATCACTCAAAGAAAAACTTCATGGTCAGAGTAGAGTTATGTCAATGTTTACCAAGGAAGCAGATTTAACAACTGAAGCTGGCTTCATCTTGGCTTTTAATATTGCAAAAGCAAATAAGCCTTACACAGGGGGGGGGGTTATTAAGAAAGACATGGCTCAAGTTATTTCTGTTTTAGAACCGGAAAATAAAAAACTGCAGAAATTAATAAACGAAATGCCTGTTGTTAGACACACAATAGAGAAGCGAATTTCTGTTATTAGTGCCGATATTTTAAATAATTTACAAACAAATTTAAGCAAGTGTTTAGCAGTAAGCCTGGCACTTTACGAGTCTACTGATATTAAAGATATGCCACAACTTGCCATATTTGTGAGGTATGTGTCAAAAGACTTAGAGGTGGTGGAAGAACTCTTAGAACTGGCTACTTTGAAGAATACTACTCGGGGTTGTGACATTAAAGAAGCCCTGGATGAGGTCTTACAGAAAAACGCAGTGCCCATCGGTAATATTGTCAGCATTTCTACCGATGGTGCACCTTCTATGACTGGTACAAAACAAGGGCTTATTGGACTATTAAAATCTGACACATCATATCCTGATTTCCTACCTGTACATTGTATTATTCACAGAGAACATTTAGCAGCAAAATATTTTCAATATCCGCATATTATGCAGATAGTTCTAAAAATTGTAAACTATATTCGCTCAAGTGCCAAAACACACCGACAGTTCAAATCTTTTATAGAAGATATGAACAACTATGAGTTACCTAATGATGTATCTTGGTACTGCTTAGTGAGATGGCTATCAATAAGCAATGTTCTTGGCAGTTTTTTTGAGTTAATTGATCCAATCAAACAGTTTATGGAAGAAAAAGGAAAATCTTTTCCTGAACTTAATGAATCCCAGTGGTTGTTACATTTGGCTTTTTTTACAGATGTGTTTCAGTATTTACAAACTCTAAATAAATCTTTACAAGGGAAGGAAAAACTTATTTCTGATTTGGCCCAGACTGTATTTAGCTTTCATAACAAGTTAAAGCTTTTTACAAAAGACCTTCAGACAAAAACATTTGCTCACTTCAAATGATTGAAGAAAATTAGTGAAAGTTTTCCCGACATTCCGGTGGAAACTGAAGAATATATGAATAAGATGTCAGGCCTTGCTGAAGAAATCAATCGCAGATTTAATGATTTAAGATCACTTAAACCTTCATTTTCATTCCTGGAAAATCCTTTTGCTGTTGATGTTGTGAGCGATGGCTGTCCTATTTCATCACCAATAACAAAGGTAGAGTTGGAGTTACTAGAACTGCAAGAAGACGAAAGACTAAAGGACTTAAACGAAGTGGCGTTTCAACCATAGAATTTTGGAAAAATGTCCCAGAAGAAAAATACCCACAAACAAAAATGTGTGCTATGAAACTTATTTCAATCTTTGGCACTTCTTATGTGTGTGAATCATTGTACTCAACGTTAAAATTCGTTAAATCTAAATATCGATCTGAACTAACTGATGAACATTTAAGTGAACTTGTGCGAACTGCGCTTACAAATTATCAGCCCGATTTCACAAACTCACAGAAAAAATGAACACTCGAAAAAGCACTTTTCATAAATAAATCAATAATAATGTTAATAACTATGTCAATAATAATAATGTTTTATGTAGTGTAAAAAATAAACCTTCTGTCAAATCAATAATAATGTT
>PVMI01033672.1:4774-15027 GCA_008528875.1 Aulacorthum solani | reverse complement strand
TGTTTGATACGAGAAATACGATTGCCGAAACACCACAAATGGGTGTTTTCATGCGTATACTCGAAGAGTAAAGAACATGCTAAAGTACGATACTACCTTGATTACAAATGTGTATTAGTTTAATTGTATTTACTTTAGTTCCTTAAAGTAATCACGCCTTTAATCACATATTATTCTGCTTACTGTACAAATATTCTTTAGATTGTATAACTGAAAAAAATATATAAAATATTTTAACTTGTGCGCCTTTATGGACTATGTAGCCGAACTACCATAATAGTTGTGACCTAATAGGTATTAAGTACTTTGAGATTTGATTTTTGTGTAATGTATATTCATTAAAAAATAAATAAAAATATTTAAAGAGAACCTAAAGAGTCGTTCTAAGTTCGGTTGCAAATTACAATTATCTAAGTGAAGACTTATGTAATCATACAAATCATGTATATCAAAAAATGTTGGTATGCAAGATATAAATAGGATAAAATATATATTTTTTTTTAAATAATATTTTTCAAATTTCTTCTCACGCAGTTAGTGGATTTGTCCTCATAAAAGGACAACACTTTAAACTATTTTGTCAATAATATATAACGCATGCTTGGACGGTATTCCGAGTATATTTGGATCGTGTCGCGGCGTGGACCTGAAGCGAAACTAATTGTGGAATTGGCCGAGCAAGAACGACGAAATACTCAATACAACGAACCGTTTCTACCGTTTCGGAAATCGTCTCATCTCGTGTATTGGCGACGTCGGAGTCATAATAATAATGTAATATTTATGTATAATTTAACCTAAATATAGTGTACTATTTGTACAATATACGGCGTCGTCCATACGAGGACTGGTTTATGGTAGCGAGAAAAACGAAACGAGTTTTCATTTGTTTGCGTTATTTTCGTTTGGTCTTGGTTAGTTTGCGTCGCCGTCGATGATCGTACAGGTAACGTACGCTTACGCTAATAATATGATATTATTAAGTTCATAAATTATAAACGATGGACCGTACATACACCCCGGTCGGAAGAGCGTCGGAGTGAGAACAGAAACAAAATAGCCAAGACTGGTCGGTTGTCTTTCGGGGCGCTCTGTATGACTCGTAAATACTCACGCACGGACATGTGTTGCCGCGACCGGTGCCAGTGTGTGCGAGACGGTTTTAGTGTGTATTTGTGCGAGAGTGTACCACCACACACCGTAATAATAATAATAATAAAAGAGACGAGTCTTATTGACAGCGGCGGGGAGAGGACGTCGGCGGCGGCGAGAGATTACGCACGCACGCGGGTAACGGGAAGAGGAGGAGCAAGCGGCAGCGTCTGCCGCCCCTGAAACGCGTTCTCTGAACCGCGTGCGAGTGCGCCCGCTAATGCGTGTGTGTGTGTGTGTGTGTGTTTGTGTAATTCCAATCTCGTTTTCGTGGACGGGGTACGCCACCCGCCGGCGCGCGAGTGTGTGTACGGACGCGCGCCCCCCGGCGTCTTTACACGCGCGCGCGCACGCACGCATAAGCCGACCGACCGCTGTCCGTGTAGATGTGTGGTAGTAGTAAATAGTTATAGCAGTGATAGTAGTAGTAGTAGTAGTAGTAGTAGTAGTAGTAGTAATAATAGTAATAGTAGTAGTAGTAGTAGTAGTAGTAGTAGTAGTAATAATAATAGTAGAGTAATGTTGTTGTAGTAGTAGTAATAGTGCGAGTGTGTGCGCGTGCGTGTGTAGTCGTCGCCGCCGCCGCCGAGTGGTTGCCACGTTGCCGATCGGAACGTTGCCGAGAGAGCGCGAGCGGTTTTGAGGGAAGGGTGGGCGGCAGTGGTGAGAAGGGCTGCTTATACACGACGCGGTGGCGGTGGCGTTTTCCTTAATAGCCGTGTGCTCTACACTCCCACCGATTGTCGACGCGATGCCCTCTTACCCGCCCTCGCGACGAAGAAGTGAACACTCTTCTACTGCGGTACATATTATACGGGATACCCACGCCACGGACACATACCCCCGGCCACGGGCACCCTTCTTTCCGCCGATCTACGAAATCTTTTCGATTTGTTCGACCCCGGCCTGTAAGACGAATTCTGTTGAATTGTTTGTCCGCGATTTTGAGCACCCCTGAAAGAGAACGAGGACCAGGTGTATGTATGTATATGTGAGTGTAGTTAATACCACCATTCAGCTGCCGCACGGAAACCACTTGGAACCCGTCGAGACCGCACCACTCGATGGAGTTCGCCGGTATAGATTTCTCGGTTAGATAATGTCCGGCAATCCTTAGAAAATATATCACTCGATTCTTCGGGTCTCGCAAGTTCGATCTATAACGAGCAACGACTGTTATATATACACGACCGTCGTCGTCGCTGCCACCACGACGGCGTTATTCCATCTGCTAAAACCACATTTTTGAACCCATGTGGTTAATGGCGACGACGTGAGGAGGACCCTCGGTCTCCGAACAAAATTGGTTTTCTTTCTTTCTGTCTCCTCTCTATCATTCTCCCTCCTTCTCACTCGGACGACAGACGGCCTACAGACGTCGTCAAGGGTAGGTACCTTTCGAATTTCGGGAAAAAAGAAATGAACGTAAAAACGGTTTTTGAGAGGTAAAGACTGTCGGGTTGCTCCCCCGGTAAAAATATAAATAACTGCAAATATTTCACACGCAGAGCCGATTTTATCGGCGTCTTCGGCAACAGCCCCCACACGATCGTCTACGAGGGTGTTGGCCATGGAGCGAAAACAATGGGGTTCGTCGTCGCGTGGGGTGGCGATAGGGACGGACAATGGTGTAGTAGGCAGTGGCGTACATATGGAGGAGGAGTGCAGAAAGACGTTTGCTGCGCAAATATTGGCCCCGGCGGCGCGTTCGATTTGTTCGGTTTTTACCTCTCTCGCTCTCAACTCTTCTCTCTCTCTGCACTACACATGACGCGACTGCCAAAATCGTCGTTGTCGTCGACCGCCGCACCCCACATAACAATTTCGTATTATTCGAAAACTATAAGTAAAAACTGTATATTGAAAATAATATATTATTACGTATACAAGGGCCAAGGAATGGATAAAGATCAGTCGTCCGCCATTAAAATCCTACGTATTCATTAGGTAGGTATAAATGTATAATACACGCCTGATAGTCGAACTAACCACTTGCAGCAACGATGATGCGACAAAAATCGATTTACGTGTGGATCGACGTCTCGATTTATACGCGTCGATCGCCACAGCATAAGGATACGTTTTATTTAATTTCAATATGCTATACAGCTTACACATCCTGTTCTATACACGAAATACGGTGTGTGTGTGTGTGTGTCTGTGTGTGTACTGTTAGTCTCGTACCTAATCCGCCTCCAAAACAATAATTACACGTCCGACGTGAGTTATTCAACACCACCCTGTCGCGTGTACCATAAGAAACAATATATAATGTAAGGTTTCGTATTTTAGTCGTATAATAGACTTCCTATACAACACACATAATATTATAGTGGTCGTATTTTATTCTTTCGTTCAGCTGCTGCTGCTGTAGCAGCACGTATGAAATCCCTTTTTGAAAAACACAAAACTGATTCTTTGTCCGACACGACGCCATCTTGTTTACTAACACAAAACGAAAAAAACACGTTTCGCGGGATGTGCAAAGATGATAAATTAATCACTTTTTTTATTTGAAATCTAACCTCTAGGATAAAGAAAGGGCTGTCGACGAAGCATGAAACTGTTTTTTTTCTTACGATTACGACTTAAGCGAAAATAAATACTAACCGCTGGTGTATTGTGCGCTGCATGCAATTCATTGCATAGTTGAATAAAAAATAATTAGGCCAATTGAAGATAAAAATGAAATACAGATTGCATTATTCCGAGTGTACATAAACCAAGAAAATATACATAGTTCATACAAGAAAAAATCCGCACGTGTCGAATTTCATGAGTGAAAATTAACTATACAGTCTATACGAACTTGGAAGACCGATTAAGTGGTATGAGTCAGATCACGTGGTCCAGATAATACTGAGCAACAACGCTGCCTATGGCGACCGCCTTGCACTGTTTATCTTGTTAATTGTTATTGTTTTTTTTTCCTTATAGTGTGTCGTTCCTTTTAAATGCCGACGATCTGGGTGGTGTCCATATGGAGGCGGTTATCAGCAGAGCACGCAGCTGTTCAATTTTCGCGATTATTTTATATTTAATACACGATTTATTTTATTGATGTTGCGATCTGGATCAATACACACGGATGATGAACATACGAACTGTGGTTACGTTGCAGGACGCAGGACGCATGTCGAAATAATAGTAATAATAATAATAATGATAAAATGATAATTCAAACTTTTGTTTGTCGAGGCAGCGGCAGCATACAATACCCAAGTGAGTAACTATACATATATATATATGGGCATGACTATTGTTATATTGGAAACGCGATGACGCCAATTGTTTGTTTTTGGGCAAAGATAATAAAAGGAGAACCCTCTAGTGGCAGTGCGGCGGCGGCATCGGTGGAGTGCTGCATGAGAGACTCTGCGCGCTGCAGGGAAAAATATTTGTTCAGGTTTAACCGAGGACTGAGAAGGGCGAAAAAAAAGGTCTAATATTAATAGTAATAAGAACTATACACGTCCAGTCGTCGCGTATCAGCATCCTGCAGTAGCAGACACAGCACGGCCTCGATACGTTGAGAAAATTTTAAAACTGACGAGGGTGTAATATTATATAATGATGAAATGGCGAAAACGTATGACTCTCACATTGTGTTTAATATGATTCCCTGGGCTTTTTCGCTAATTCATTGGTTTTAATATTGTCAATCCCGTAGGATAAGAGGAGCGATTTAACTATACAATAGTATTGTATAACAATAAAACATAATATTAAATATGCCTTCTATTAATAATAAAACGCATTCTGTCGCCTATACGGGCTCCTACACGGTCATCCTACTCTATATAATACAGCTGGTACACAACACGATGACGGTCAACCAAGGCCTTCTTCTATCGTGTTATTCAAGTATGTGATGCCCCCCTCACCCCATTCACAACCACAATTCATGACGGAGTAAACGACGGGACAAGAGTTTTGGCAATTGGACGTAAATAAAGAGTCGACTAATTGAAAAACATCATCCGAGACGGACTGCGGTCGATTAAAATTGCCTATCTGAAATTCTGAACACATCATAATAATAATATGACATGTAACCTAACCATAACGTCAGTAATTATTCATTACACATATTAAAGAGATTATCAATGTTATCGAGAATTATTTTTAATGATAAAATGAAATAATAATATAATATAGTATTAATAGTATTTACAAGTAATAAGCACCTCACAACGATGGTACTTGGAAAAACACGAATTTGTCAAGACGGCTTCCGAAAAGACAATCGCGAACCGGTGCGCATCCAATGGAAAACGCAGCGTACGATAGGCTACGGCGAAGACGGTCGAGAAATCGTCATGATGCATACCGGAAATTCCTGAAATCCGTGCGCAGCCCGAGGCGGCAGCGGCCTTCGCCGTTGACCACGCGGTGCTCGGCTGGCCACGTACGTCCTCTGACCGTGCCGGTTAAACTCTAGACCGGCGGCGATTCTGCGAGATTTTTCCACGCGCTTTTGGCCAACGTCCAAATAATAATACTACGCGCTCCTTTATGAGGTTGTTGCTCGTCCCTCGCGTGGTAGTCATCGAGAATTTTTTCCCAAATCGGCAGATACATAATGATAATAATAAATACATACTTTCTACACGCACACGTCACACTTGCGCCCGGAGCGGCGCGGAGTGTGACGTGTGCGTGTGTGTGAAACGCGCCGGAGACTACTGCAGCAAAATTATTACGATGACAACGTTGGTAATAATAATAATAATAATAATAATAGACCACATTTGCACATTAGCATTTTCATGAATATACAGTTGGCGGCCGACTCGCACAGAATTAACGACGTACTTGTATAAATAATATTTAAAAACGAAAAATATTTTATATTAGTTATTGTAATTTATTTTAATTCGTATTCTCGGGAGGATGGGAACGAATGAGTAATCGGGGGGAACCACGACGGCGGCGGGAGGAGGCTCGATAATAATAATTACCGCGCGCCTATGTGTATCGACGTTTCCCTCCTCGCCCCCCCCCCCAACCAATCGAAACGCGCTTTTGAATAATGCATATCCGCCGGAACACCTGGTGGTGGTGGCGGTGGAAGCGGCGGTGGTGTGGTCGCGGCGACGGTGGCCGCGCTTCCCGTCGACGACGATCGCATTATTACTATTATCATCGTGACGAATAAAAATACGCGTGCGACAGGGACTAGCTCACGTCACGGGTATCGCTCGCGCGTTCGTCGTTTACCGATTTTTCGTCGCCTATTGTGACTGCACACAATTATTATTATTGTTTAAACGTAATTGAGATAGTGAGAGGAAAAGAAATGGATAGAGTAAGAGAGAGAGCAAGCGACAGAGACGCGGGCTAATAAGAATTTGAAATGAGGTCCTCCTCGACGGGGTTGAATTTCCCCGGACGTGCCCCGCATGCATTTTACATAATTCCGCCGGCTATTAGATCAATATGACGCGGGTGCGTGTGTATCCCCCACACGTATAATACATATCTATATATATAATACGTATGTGTATATATTATACGACGACGACGCGCACACACACACACACACCACCGCCTCCCTCTCGCGGAGGCCGTTTAACCCGCGCACCATAGCCGTCGTCGACCATCCTCCTCGTCCTATTGCTCCTATGTGCTACTCTATACCGCCGCTATACTATTACGACTATTATGTGCACCCCTCGCGAAAAACATAAAAAAAATAAACCAAACGATCGCGTTACACATTGATGATTTTATTTTTTTTTTACTACGGACGACCGTGATCGGACGAACGTGTCTGTTTTTCCGCCCCCGTCGACGTGGAGTTCGACTATATGATACGCCAACGACGCGGGGGCGGTCTATCCGCTGCGACCAACGTGCAGGTGACTTGTGAAACGGTCACGACGACGCACTCGATATCTTATATTAATGGATGGCAAAAATTTTGATTTAGAGACCGATATTCGATATTTTACATTATATAATATACTATAGACCATCGAGTTTGTACTCACCGACTTGCAGCACCCGGTCCACGCACCCGGTCTCCAGGAGTTTAAGTCCTTTGTAAAACGACAGGTTGCTCTGTTCGGAGTTTTGAGACGATGAGCTGGCCTGTGACACGCGTATCAGTGACGAGTACATGAATATGTCGCGTTCATTGCGCGGAAACGACCAATAGATGATCTGTCGCTGTACCGGTTCGGGTATGCGGCTGTACCGTTCCTCGATTCGCTGGAACGGTATGTTCTCGGCCACTATCCGGGCGGTGATGTCCAACAGCGAGTCGGGCGACCGGAGCGTCGCTGACCCGCCGGCCGACGACGACGTCGACGCACCGTCCACGCCGCCGTCCCTGCAGCAAGGCCGCTTGTTGGACACGCCAGTGCCGCGGCTGCAGCACGGCCGTTTGCACGACGCCATCGCTACGACGCTACGACGTTACTACGACGGCGGCGGTGAGCGATGCTATTGTCGCTGTTTTTGTTGGTGTCGCGGCGGCTAACGCTGTTGCTGCTGCTTCTGTTGCTGACTACAACGACGGCTCCGGCGGCGATTCGGCGGACACGCATCACACGTACGCATACACAGCGGGCAAGACGACGGCGGCGGCGGCGAGAGAGCGCGACGCACTAAGGGTTATACGGCGCGAGAGGGACTCGACACTGTCGCCGGGAGACTAGAACCCGTCAACCGATCGCGGTACACGGGAAACGAAAACCGGACACGCGAACGCACTACGCGGGATGGCGACTAAAAAAAAATTATCGGAAAATATCGAGAAAAAAATTTAGCGAATAGAAATTTTTTCACGACGAAAAAATATTACTTAACGTACACATTGCGCGCACACACAAAAACACGATACGACACGGTACGATGGACACACACGCGCGGCGGCGGCGACGACGACGACGACGGCGAAGAATAAAATAATGATATTATATTATATACATATACACGCACGCACACGCCGCACACACACACACGCACAACCGTAACGACGAACTGGCCGCGCCCGTATCTCGTTGAACACTGAACGGCGGCTACGGCGGCGGCGGTGGTGGCGACTCACCGTTGACGTTCCCCTCCGCGACGCGGTCGCAGCGCGCGCCGCGGCGATCGTGTGTGTGTGTGTGTGTGTGTGTGTGTGTGTATAAGTGCGTGTGATCGTGTGTTTATATACGTATGGGTGTGTGTGCGTGTGTATGTGTGATTGCGTGCGGGAGTGCACACCGCGAATGGCACGCGGCGACCACTATCGATACATCGCTCCCGTCCGAGCACAATCGATATCGATAAAACAATAATTGTACGTGTGAGACGATGTCTCGTCCCCCGACGACTTTTTTTCCCCTTTTTCCACGTACGCGCGATAATGTAATTATCATTCGCCGCCTCCACCCGGCGCACCGGCTCCAGACTCGGCTTCGGCGGCATGACAACAGCGCCGCGGCGTCACTCCCGCCGACTCGGCCACCGCAGCGACCGATCAAAAATATCTGCGTGTCCGAAATGAACTGATTCGGCATTTCGGCGGCACCTCGATACCGCTGCCTTCGTCCGATTCCGTTCGGCGTTCACCGTCATAGTTAGATTATTGTAAAAATATCACACTTTGTTTTCTTCAAACTGTCCGTTTCGTAGAAAATGAAAAATTAACTGTAACAACGTCGTCGTCACATAGTGTAACCAAAAGTGTTACCACCGTCGATGACGACGACTGGTCGAAAACACCTGTGAACGGGATTATAGCTTTTAGCGGCTCACCCACCGCCGGCGCCGCTCCGGAACACAAAGACCGCGTGAGTTTTGGCACGGAGAATTCCGTTTCACCGACCCGCGCCCGCTCGTTTGATCTGCCGAACTGTCGTTATTCCGCTCGACCACCGGCGGATAATTAAAATAATATTATTTTTTTTTTTTGAAACACAACTAAAATACATCATTATTCGCTTTACGGGCTACGGCAGTTAAATTATTAAAGCATCGGGTTTTCGCCAATCGTCGAAATAAGACCTTCGAGTGTTTTTCACACTATTTACGTCATTTTATAGCTGAACATTACACTTACGAATATTATTAGAGTTCTGACTACTATATTATATTTCAAAAAATAATTTCAGGAACTGTACACCGAATTGGTCAGTGGTTATCGCTTGTGAATTCGTAAAAGTATGTCGACCGCCGCACTGCAGCTCATTGTGCATTATTGTGCACATAATTTATCTCATTTTTTGTTCAACACATAATAAATTATTGTTAAATTGAAATGCTATTTAAAGTTAATTTTTCCGTTGAACTGCCATGTCGGTAATTATTGTTATTCAGTGGTGTACACAGTACTGCACTTGTACGGCTATCTGCAGATGGGAAACAAAATATATGTCTTTTCGTATACCTACTGCCAAAATATCAGAACGCCTGAACAGTGAACGCATATTATTTCTCGATAAAAACAAAAGACATTTATAATTTGTACAACAGTTTCGAGTAACGAGTGTACACGCTCACACAGAACACGGTGCAACTAAATTATTTACATGCATTGCAAACTATTAGGTATACTGAGAAGCGCAAAGCAGTAATATCATAATGAGAATTTATTTTTATTGTTTCTCGTATTAAAATCGACGCGGATTTATCGATAACACCGTAAATGTTTACGATGTTATAATACCTATTGTGATAATAATCCATGTGATGCATTATTGTAATAATAGATCCGCGACAAGTAAGTGCATATTCCCCCTCCCCCCGCACTTCCCCACGAACCGCGTCACACCGAATTCATAACAGTCATCGTCGTTTCCTACGTCTTTCGATATTTCGCAATTCAAGACGCTTGTACCACAGCATTTAGCGTTGACGAACATCGTACCTACACTATTTACCAACACCGTTTTGAACTTACAATATTGTTATTATTTTTATCATTTGTATTGTATTTTCTAAATCGCCTCAAAACAGAGCTTATTATTCATTCGGCTACACTGCCGATGCCGAACAATATAATCACTAATTACTAATTAGTGCAATGATTCGCACACGGAGCGAAACGATCTGGTAATCGTCGAGGAAAACTTAATAATATTGTGCCATCATATTATTATTATTATTAT
>PVMI01033658.1:0-11503 GCA_008528875.1 Aulacorthum solani | reverse complement strand
TCCAGCATCACTGATAATTTTAGGTTAATAATTAAATATTAATAATATTAATTCAACTTACCAGCTAACGTATACTAAAATATTTAAATATCAATATAATATAAAATATCCTAGACTGACATACCGTCTCCACTCAGAATCGTTTTTTGTATACAATGATATTATATCATTGAATTCAAATTTAATACCATCCATTATACAGTGATCTACTTGTAACCTACTGTACAGCGGAGCGACATCCACTTGACCCCCTTTTTTTTGTTTGTTTTTCTTTTGCTGTTATTAATATTTAATTGTTTAGTAATACATTTTGATATATTATATTATTATATTATTCTATTATATAATATTAATTACCTACCTATTTATAATATTATGGATAGAGCAAGGACTTAGCACTAACCAATTCATCAAATATGCATTTAAAAATATAAAGATAAATATTGCCCAAGAAAAAATTACCTGCCCTTAACTATTACACAAAAAAAATGTTTTCTTTAAATATTAAATTTATTTTGATTGTATTAGGTACTATGTTCTATTTTCTATGTACCTACCTATCTATATGTATAAAAAAAACAATAATCACCCAATACTGATGTCATTCTTCATTCAAATTTAATATAATTATTAGCCATGAATCATGAAAAATATTTACCAAAGTGCTTGATTTTTCATAAACTATCAAAATAAACACTAAAAACTTACAATATGATCTTATAATCTGAAATATGTCCTTTAAACCCAAAAATGTATAAATATGCAAAAATATTCACTAAAAACTGTGAGTCGATATTTGATCACCTCGATATGCCGTCATTTCGTCAAGCTTATTCTATCGTGTCATTTAAATTTACATGTTAAAAATTACAATTAACATTTGGGCATTTGGCTTAGATAATATTATTATGTTAATCTAGTGTCCACAGATTAAGACATTAAGTATAATATCTATTTAAGTATACTCTGTATATCAACATAGAATAAGGTTTGCCTCCTCTTAGAAATTCCCAAGTTACGTCCATGTTGGTTGCCGTAAATTAATCGACGAAGCATGCATCAAATCGAATTTTCACCCATAGCCTATACCAAGGATGGTACTAAGTACTAATGACCTCTCATCGGCGCAATTAAAATTTAAAAATAATGCATAATACATAATACCTATTAAACATCGAGAGGTGGCATTTTTAATGAGCAACGAAGTGCATGGAATTGCGTAGGTACGCATCAAGCGGAGTCCGCAATAGGTACCTAATAATAAACTGCTATACCATTATCACAAGCTAGTCTCATATAGAGCTGGCATTTTAGCTGACAACAAAGTGCAAGGGATCACCTAGTAATATCATAAAATATGATTTTACTAATTGGTATAGCCTAATGATGTTATTATACTAACACATCCATTAAATTAATCCACTGAAAAAACACCTATAGATACTGTACAAGAAAGCGGTACCTTGCACTTGCCCTCCTATTTTATATTATTTTTTAATTATAACAATTTTTATTTTCATTATAGTGTTTCAACAAATTGTAAGTAATAAATAGATTAAATAATATTACTTATTACATACCTAATATATTTTTTAACGCATATCCATTTGTATAAATGTGTTAAATATAGTATAGGTATAGGTACTTATAATCTATACCTATTCTATTTTATATCATTTGTAAAATTTGTTAGCAAACACTATACGCCACTGATATGATCTGATAAATACCATATTAACATAAAAATTGAAAAATAATTAAGTAGCCAGTCGAATATGTACACCGGTACCTATCTATAATAAATTTAATGTAGGTAGGTAGATACTATAATAAAAATTAATATATTTTGGATAATTATATTAATATAAGTATCTAATTAAAATAATTTCAATGTTATTGCTTTAAAATGTTATCCTAATCAACCTTTACCTAATCAGCAATTAGATTAAAATAAAGTGAATAGTAGGTATATTATAATACAGTCATAATTATAGACAGATTATATAATTTGCATATCCAGCAAAAGAATTAAGTTCAAAAAGTCAAATTTGAAATCATTCAATAAACTAAATCTAACCTGCACCATCAACCAACTATAACAACGTGTAATTTAATGATTATTATATTTTATTACTTAGCTATTACATTTGTAAGTATACTCATTAGTATTTAGTTTTACTCTTTGGCCTATAAGTTGGATAGGCACTAAAAATAAAAACTGTATCTAATGTACATGATAATTAGGTATAATATTGTTAATTTATAATGTCTGATATACATATTTTATATAAATTTGTGCTAATTAGTTTGAATCGCTTGATTCGTCAAGACATTTTTCTTTAAAAAAAAAAAAAAAAAATAGGTAGGGATTTTATACTCATTATATTCGAATTATTAGTTGTTATGTCCCTACAGTCTATAAAGTTGTATTGGTACTAATACATTAAATTTGGTGTTTTTTTTTAATTTACCACATATTTTATAGACTTTATTCTGATTACATTAAAATGCTTAATACTGGGTATGTAAATAATTATATAATATTGCTATAGATTTAAGTTAAGTTTGATATTTATTTAAATTGTTATTGATAAACATAAATTATAATAAAATATAATTTTCTTTATTGCATAATCATTAACTAAAATAATTTCGTATATTTGTTATGGCTATTTAAGTTACCTAGTTATCTATATGTAAAAAATAGGATATGTAAATAAGTAGGTAATTTGTATATTATGTAGATACCTACTTGTCTTTTATTGTCTATATAAGGAACACTGCTATAATAAGTATAAAAGTATTTTTCAATAGTAAATTCAGTTATTACTTGTTAGATAGGTACATCATATAACACATGACAAATCAACAAGTTACCGAATATCTATTTGATTAAAATTTTAAGTACCTATATCTACTAATGCTTTTAATTAGAAGTAAAATAGTATTATGTTACTATATTGTCTAAATTTTATTCCATAAAGAAGATACGTAATTAATTACTCATACAGTCATACATCCATCATCTATATGACGTTTTTAATAATCCTTAATAGTTAGATATATGATAATAGTATAATGTGATCAAATTAAAAATAAAACAATTGAACAGTTTAGGTTAAATTCGGATTTAATGAAAAAATTATTACCCACTTAAAATATTTTTATTGCACCAGTTTACAATCACAAAATGTTTATATTAGCTATTTATAAAAATGGTATAATTTTTAAAATTGTTAAAAACTTTTTGAGCTATATATACCTAGACATTAGGAATTTTCAATTTTTTTTTAGTTTATATAGATTTGGCCAATAAACTTGAAAATTGAATACAAGATCCCATATTTTTTAGAATTTGAAAAATATTCAAAATATAAGGGCACATTTTTTTCATATGCGTTAGAAGTTTAAATTTTTACACAATTAATAAAAATATAAAAAAATGTTGAGCTTTCTAGCTAAAGCTTTATAAATACAAATTATAATCATTAAATTCAAATTGAACACATCCCGTACAGTCAGTGTCACTACAGGGGTGATCACAATCACGGAGGCTACGATCGCGATGATCTAATTTTTGGACAGAAAGAGACTATACTAGAGCAACAGGCTATCCAAGTTATTTGTGAACAATTGGTGTAGGTATAGGAATTTGTTATTCGTTATTTTAATTTTTGTTCGATAAACGATGTTAAATAGGAATGGCGCCATGGGGATAAGTATTGTGCAAACACTTCACTTCTATCTCTATGTACGATATTACATTGAATTTTTTTATAAGTGTTTGAACTTAAAATTTTGACATAATTTGCAATTTATTTTGAGTTTAAAATTCATACAAATTTTTCTTTTTATATCTAAGATTTTAAAATTCAATACAGGATTCCCTATAAGTTTGACTGCCTTTATTAAAAAATAATTATCCCAAAAAGTCAAAGTACATTTTTATGAGCGTTTGAAGTTGATATTTTGACACCATTGGACAATCACTCAATTTTTCATATTTCGATTTTCTTATTTTGTTGTGATTCAAAAACGAATAACTGTACACACTTGAAATTTACACCAAAATACCAAATGTTTATTTTATCAATTCATATACTTAGTAAAATTTTCAAAATATTTTGACTCGTTTTGAGCTGTTCACGGACATTTTCAATTTTTTAATTTCTTTAATTCTTTTTTCTATAAATGTCAATAAAATTGTATTCGTTGTGTGAAGCTTGAACATTTAATATAAAGCTCTTTATATATTGATGCAATATCAGTTGAAAAATATTAAAAATACATAGGTAAGATTTTGTTTTATAAGAGTTTAAAGTTAAAATTTTGACAAAATACCAAATTGAAAATGTACAAATTATTTTGTAGTTGCACACAAGTAGAATAAAATTTAAAAAATGTATAAACCGTTTTTTTTATAATTACTTTATGTTCAAATTTGGCAAAATTACATAATATTAAATAACCGAAATTATTGATTTAAAGTACTTGGTTGTAATTTAAAAATATTATTCGTGGGTAACTAATTGAAACTCTTAGAGTATATCGTATATTATTATATTTTATAGTAATTTATACATACCTACAATGACTCTTCAAACGTAATTTTTTTGGCATGGGTGAATTTAACAAACTGTAGTTTAATGCTTAATAATAAAACTAATTACTTTAATCACAATAATATCATAAAATATACTAAGTAATATTATAGGCTGACAAACTGTCTTCGCTCGGAATCGTTTTTCGTATACAATGATATAATAAATATATAATAAATTAATAATATTAATATATTATACTCGTACGTGTTGTAGTACCTCTAAAAATATACCTATAAATGGCCAGTTGTGCTCTTCACAGTGATCAAACCATGTACCTAAGATGGTCTCTTTTCAATATATGTCAAGAAAAACATTTAAATTAATTTTGACGTGCCATAGGCTGTGTTCGCCACCCCTGTGGCCCTGTTCCAGGTGATCTATATCTTTTAAATAGAATAAAAACAAGATTACTTATAACCCATTCACCTACTTTACTGTTTTAGTAATCACAAATCAAGTAATAAATTATCTCTTATATAAGTTACATATATATAATTAACATGCTCTTAAACACAACCTTCTAAATTTAAAGTTTAAACGGATAATTATGGCACAAGATAATATTACACAATCTATTATTTAAAAGTTATAACATATTGTCCAGTTTAAAAATTAAAAAATGTATTATGAATAATTATATATTTTTAAATTTCTGAAATAAAATAAACTTGTTGATCATTTAGAAAATTGGAAGGGCGTACATTATTCATTACTGGAGGAAGTCGTGGTATTGGCAAGGCGATTGCTTTGAAAGCAGCAAAGGATGGCGCTAACATAGTTATTGCAGCTAAGACTACTGAACCACATCCTAAGCTCCCTGGAACTATATATACTGCTGCAAGAGAAAGTAATATTTTAAAAACACATTTTTGAGTTTCGCTGATTGCAATTTGCAAAGCATTTTCATTATTGAGTTGTCCTCAAATTATACAAGTCACAAGTTCTATATTTATAAGCCTTATAATTTATAAATCAAAATTATAAGATCGCTCAAAAAATTCTAAAAACTCTCAATTCTGATGTATCCCATAATAATATTATAGTTAGGCATTCATTATTTATTTATGTATTAATTAACTAATTGATCCTGAAAGACTGAATGGCGTTGCCCGAGACAAATCTCTATCAATTTGTATTATTCTTAAGTAAAATACGTATTAACGTAATATGTGAGTAGATGTTTTTATAACATAACCAGCCAAGCTAGGTATTACGAATTTCAATTATTTTGTTGTGATTCAAATTTAAAAAAAAATTAATAATCTATAGTAATTAAATGCGATTTAAGGTGTTATACCATGATAACTTGACTTTGCACTAAATCAGTTGTTAATTTATAAGTATGTTATAGCAGAGTACTGTAATAGCCTGACGACTACAGGTGTCTTGAAGAGGTAATTTGAGTGAGGTATTGAAGAAATAATGTGAAATGTGTAATGTATAATTGTGTACATTACATGTGTAATGTTTGTATATTGTTTATTGAAACTGTTAGACTTGATTTTAATTTATTACAAAGAATGAGCTTGGAACAGAGAATATATGTTTCAGAAAATTGACAAGTGTTTAGATAATATTCAATTTGATTCGAATATTTTCTAAGTCCAAATAATTTACTGATCGAAAATATTCTAAGTACAAATAATTAAATTATAGAATCGACTGGCGTGAAGGTGCTCTGGNNTCTGGCTTGTCTGGTCAAATCACATCTGAATATAGTTCGATTGGGTCTCTCCTATATAGGCCTACCCTACCCCACGGATGTGGTGGTCATCTCTCATCTCCGGAACCCCGGTTACGCCCACGGCTCTATATGCGAGCTCGTTATGTTTTATTATTCATCTGTGTAATTCGTAGAATAAGATAATAGGCCAACTGTTTTATATTTTTATAGCTCGTCGTATTTTACTATTTCTTAGAATTTCATATGGTCGTCTTTTCAGTCCAATATATATATCTCCTGGATGCTTTCTTGCAGGTAATTAGATACCACTATGGTTTCGGTTCCTTTAGACAGGTATTTGTCATTGTACCTTTCCACCCTATCCTATACGAAGGTTACGCTCGTAACCATCGTTATTTATTATGATTAGTCTAAACACGGGACGTCAGTACATAGCAGTACCTATATGCTTGATAGCATTAAACTATTTTTTTATTATTCGAGCACGCTATTAAACAGTTAACATTTGGGGTTATTCATTAATTGTACAATGTTATATAATTTTAAATTAGTGTAGCTGATCTTCAACAAAATAATTAAAATACCTATAGGTACTAATATTAAAGTTTTCAATTGAAAAATATAGCCGAAAGTCACTTGAAAGTTGAAACTATAGAAGTAAGGTTATTATAAATTATAATTAGGTGGATATATAATAAGTGACAAAAAAAAAATTACTTAATTGTAAAACCAATAATTACACTTATATTCACTCCCCTTATTGCTTTAATAAATTTATTATAGCTTAAGCTATACCTACACTTTACATGCTATACCGTTTTCATTATATTTTAGTTGAAGAAGCAGGGGGTAAATGTTTACCTTGTGTTGTGGACGTAAGGAATGAAAGTCAAATAATTGATGCTGTTAAAAAAGCTGTTGATGTATTTGGAGGTATCGATATAGTCATAAACAATGCTAGTGCAATATCATTAACTGGAACTTTAGACACCGACATGAAGAGATATGACTTAATGCATAACATTAATACAAGAGGAACATTTCTTGTGTAATATACCCAATTCAAAATTGTGTTGTACTACCTTCTTGATAATTGACGTTTTTACATAAAAATTAATATAAGTAATTTTCAATCAAATTTTTTCTATTTAGATCAAAAATATGTTTGCCTTATTTAAAGAAAAGTAAACAAGCTCATATTTTAAACATTAGTCCTCCGTTGAATATGAACCCTAATTGGTTTAAGGATCACGTTGCATACACAATTGCCAAGTATGGAATGTCAATGTGTATATTAGGAATGGCTGAAGAATTTAAGAAAGATAACATTGCAGTGAATGGTTTATGGCCTAGAACTGGTAATATTATGTAACAATTATACTATACTACGGGATGATTCTCCAAACATACTCATTGCTCACCCACTTTTTTTCAAATAATACAGTTATCGAACATTCGAGTTTTGAAATTTTTGAATAAACTTAAGACCCATATTTTAAAACTCTTAATATTTTGTGTACCACCTAAATAAGGAGTTTTTTCAAATGAAAAAAAAATTGTCTTCCAATTGAGAATCTTCTTCATTTCTGAAAATGTTGATGTGTCAGAATCAAAACTCGTACGAGTAGTTTTCGATTAATTTAATGCTGTGTTCTAAGGATAGTAATATTATAATGATAATATTTTTGAAAGATATGGAACTAAGGCGATTTAAAAATTTTAGTGATTATAATATCCATCCATCGTAACATTAATAATTTGTAAAAATGCTCCTTATTTGTATATATCATACACTGGCATATACGATACACAATTATGTAAATAAAAACAAAATAAGTAAGTAGTAAATAAGTAAAAACTACAAATAGTAATCTGAAAGTTTTTATTTGGTACAGTGATTCATACAGCAGCTGTTGAGATGTTGTCAGGTATAAATGAAGCAAAATCATATTCGCGGAAACCTGATATAATGGCTGATGCAGCTTATTCAATCGTGACTAAACCATATAATCATTATAATGGGCAACTTTTAATTGACGACGAAGTGCTACAACAAGAAGGAATAATAGATTTTGATCAATATTTAAGTGATCCAGGTATGAAATGTATTATTTATCAATAAGTATTGACAAAATATTAAAAAACGTATAAATGGAAGTAAGTAGGTATAAGATTATTTTTCTATTTTTTTTTAGCAAACAACGGTAATCTCATGATGGATTTTTTTTTGGAAGAGTATCCACATGATGGTTTCAACCCAGGTAAAGAAGTGGCCAAAAGACGATCTCAGAAAAATGAAACAAATAAGTGACTACCGACTTATTAAAAACTCAAATTTTAATTTATATAATTCTATCATTTTCTTTTATAATACTAATTGTATCTATAAATTATTGTAATTATCGTTTTCCAAAATTACCGTTAAATTTTTGATTAGTAATTAGTAATTACCTAGTATAATATAGTCATTAGTCATAGGTGAAGATCCTTTTAGAGGTGGAGCTTAAATATCCAAAATAATTCATGTTTTTTTTACAAATGTCATCAAAATTTGAAATTCAAACCCTCATAAAATATAATGGGAACTTCTCTAAGCCTTTTTTTATAATTGTTACATTTTCAAAGCATAGGTGTAAAAATTAAAAATTAATGCATTTTTAACTACCATAAATATTTTACGAATAGTTCATATATATATAATATACATATAGAAGTAATTCATTATGGAATTATTGATATCGTTTTAGTTGCTCATAGTAATACTTTAAAGGCCAATTATTGTTAGTTGCCGGCCGCCTCACAAGTATATGAATATGAAAAAAAATATCGGGAAACCTAAAACTATTTCCCGTCGCCTCTGGTGAAGATATAAAATATGATATTTACGGTATTTGCCTAAGTATGAAGAATAAAATATATCACACGTTCTAAATTATTTAATTATTTCAAGTTCTAACTGATATAGATAAATGACAATTTGTTAAAAAAAAACTGGCAGTATAATAATAGCTTATTATAAAAGATTTAATAAAAACTAAAAAAAACTTATAGGGTAGGCATTATATTGTACATAAAATACTTGAATCTATTAACATTTATTGTAGATACTAGTACTTATAAACAATAGTATTAATTATTACATTTTCCACTCAATATTATTTTTCGACATCCAGCATAGAACAATTTTGGATTTCATTAAACATTATTCTGTA
This sequence comes from Aulacorthum solani, assembly GCA_008528875.1. NCBI lineage: Eukaryota > Metazoa > Arthropoda > Insecta > Hemiptera > Aphididae > Aulacorthum > Aulacorthum solani. The sequence goes on along the minus strand of PVMI01033658.1, from coordinate 2,003 downwards.
TAAACATTACCTACTCAACTACAGTAGATTCTCGTTATGTCGAATCTCAAGAGGAACAGAAAGAAGTTCGAGGTATCGAAAAAAAAAAAATTAAAATGTATGTTGTATAATGTACATATATGAATGATAAATAATACGAATGCCTAAAATACATAATTTGAATACTTAAAATACTGAAATGCCCGAATAATTTTTTTTTTTTTAATCTGTCAAGTTTGCTTAATATTACTTCTTTCTGCCGCGACGTCGTCCAAATAAGATAATGCAGAAAAAGTCTTATCTTCCATTACCTGTAGTAGTCTCAACAAAATTCCTAAGTGTTTTTAAAGCATGTTTAGCTTATTGAATTGTAACTTCAAAAATGACTTCCTCTTCATTTTGTAGTTCGTCTTCCCTCTCTCTGGTATTTTCGACGTGTGTCTACTGATGCTTTTTCTCCACAAACAGTTCGAAAAACTACATCATGTCTTTTTTTCCAATTTGTAAGCCATCCACTACTAGCTTTAAAATTGGTGTGTCCCAGTTGCTGTGCATATTCGTTTGCTTTTTCAAGTAAAATTGTTCCATTTAATGGTATGTATGTATCTCGACACTGAGTGAACCATTTTAGCAAACATTTATCAATGTTCAAATAAGGAGTCATCCTCATTTTTTACAATAAAAATATTATTTGTGAACTTGAGATAACGAAAAACGATTAATTTTATATCGAGTTATCGAGAGCAAAACACTATTAAATGTAATAGTTCAACGGGAATTCAATGTAGTTCGAGATAAAGAAAAATTAGGGATAGCGACGTTCGACATATTAAGAATCTACCGTATATTGACGTTGGCGCGTTCCATACAATACATATTATTATTTACAATCCACGTATACACTTAATATAAATATCTATCCTTGCCAGACCTTGCCTTATCTGTCGCCGTCTTCTTACCGACGTCATCGGCCCAAGTGGCTCTAACCTACTGGGAGCTGCGGACGATATCACATCGCCAGCAACACAACGCGCGGGAAATGCATTTAACGCGTTTCCATCCCGTGGAAAGTCGATTAGACTTTCTAGACGGGGGAAAACGAATTTCCCGGTTGTGGCTGGAAGGGCAATCCCACCACCCAGCTCGCCAACATTGTTCGTTAATGCCATACATTTGGCCGGCTCAATTTCCACCCCCAACACTTCAGGCATCAGTGCATCACTACGTCACCAAGGGGTCCGTCCTCGGGAATTGGAGTGGGATCGACAGGCCCCAACTCCGAGAACGGCGCGTCGCCACCCTGCAATGGCGTATCACTGGCCAACAAAATTGTTGACTCCTCGACTGTTGTAGCTGCAACCTCGGTATCATCTTCTTTCATGACTGTGACGTCCAGCGGTGCGTCTTCAGGGACCGAAGTGGGATCCACAAGGTCCGGATCTAAGGACAGCGCGTCGCTGCTTGACGATTGATCATCGGCCAAGAAAGTTGACTCCTCATATTGTTCAGCCTTTTCGTCGTCCTCCTGCACTGCGTCTGCGGTTGGTGCTTCTTCGGGAGCCGGAGTGGACTCTACGGGATCCGGGTCTGGTGACAGTGCGTCGGAACTCGAAGTTCAATCACTATCGAAAGTAGACAGAAGAAATGCGACGGATCTTACGAGGTTATCGTCGTTTTTGTCTTCATAACTGCCGTTCATAATGTCCACTATATCATAAGTTCGAGAACCTCGAGTAGTGTGGCATTAGCATTTTAGATGTTATGCATAGGCGCACATTGGGTGTGAATTTGGGGGGTGCTGGAATAATTTATGGTACACAGACCCGTGGGGGGCTTTGCCCCCCACACCCCCCTTATACTATAAAAACCGTATGGCAATAATTATAAGTTTTTATTAAACATTACAACAAATATTTGAAAATAATAATATTATATACTATAACATTATATTAATATGCAAAAAGACGGCGTCTCTTTTAAGGCTGTATTCCAACCATTCATACTGTTGGAAGTATGAACTACCA
>PVMI01033624.1:0-11644 GCA_008528875.1 Aulacorthum solani | reverse complement strand
GTATCTGCGAGTTACGTTCACTAGAGTGTGTTTGTTCAAATTTTCAAAAATAAAAAATAAATGTTTAATGAATCGTGATTTTGTTTTAAAAGTGTTGTTGACACCTTTGTAAAACTGCTTAAAATTGTATTATATTTGTAAGTAGTTTTTTTATAAGTAAATAATTATTCCCCGTTTAATAACTATACGATATACATTATTTATGTATATACCTTATATATATATATATATATATTAAACAGTATAATAAACATTAAACTGGAAACACTACTGTACTTAACCAGACATTGCCATCGGATGTTTTATGTGAACTAAAATAATAATAATATGTTTAATTTTTTATCTCAAATTTGTTTCATTTAATCTGAATTAGGTACCTACTTATTATTAATGTTTAGCCATTTTTAATTGAATTATTATGTTCCATACATCAACTCTTATGTTTTAGATTTGATACTTGTATCGTTGCAATTATTACAACAAACATATTTTATATAGGCAACTAAAATTTTTTTTAAGTAGGTACCTACGTGGATAGTATTCAGCCTGATTTGTCTTCATCATGTAGTCTGCCAAATATGAATAGGACTGTCGCTTGTGATCAAACAAATATAAATCCTAAATTCGTAGATAATACATTTCTATCTAGTAGTCTCTCGGGAAACGTTTATATCCGATAAATAAAATTATAATTAAATAAAAAATCTATTTTTATAACCAAATTAATTATTTTTAATAGTAATATAATATCTTTCATTAAAGTAAAAATATAGACACTATATAAGTTTTTAAATTATTTTAAGATCATCAATTAGTTAAATAAAGATTTTTATTTTTTTGAAGGTAAACTCATCTGTTTTTTCAATAAAACATAATCAATATAATGATTTAATGATTTATAACAATAATAATAATAATAATAATAATAATAGAAGTTCAAATACTATTTAAAGTTAATATAGTACATGTCTTTCTTCTAGAATTATGCATTTTCGGAAATTGGATTACTTTTTTATGTATGTGCCAATTCTTTCTGAAATATAAAAAGACACGTATTCGTGTATTCAAAAATTGTGATTGGATGCTTAAAAAGTTGTGGGAAAAGTGTGTGAAAATCCCTGTACTTTTCCTTTTTTCAAATATTCTGATCAGCCACCATTTTTACCCTTTCGGTAAACATAAAAAATACTACAGAGCATTACTGGTTTCCATAAAATAAAGTTGATTAATCAAGTCCATTTCAAATAAAAAGAAAATTCAACAGATAAATGTACCCGAAAATCTGGACAGATTCAAAGCGTGCTAAAATAATATCGAATGCAGGTATAGTGAGTGATCAATAACTAGTTTTGAGCAAATGGAAAATACATGGGATAAATAAAGTTTACGTCTGATTATGTTTCAAGCATTATGTAGAACATAAACTTTATAAACTCATTCGAATCGAAGCCATATTATGTGGATAATTAAGTCTGTGCCTCTATGGAAGTCCATGTTATAATATTAATTAACAATGATGAAAAACAATAAAAATGGTTTTTGTCATAAGTTATAAAATACCTATACCTACATCTCGCCCTTAGGTTAGGTTTGTCGATACATCACTGGGTCAATCTTGACTTTTTCTTATTATTTCTAATAATTTTTAATGATTTCGTATCATAGGCCTCTAACGAGTATACAATTATTGTAGAATACGTCGCTTGTGGTCGGTGGTAACATATTATTCTGTAGGTTTAGACGTTTAGTGCATATTATTATTATGTATATTCTGTAGTACATATACTATTACAGCTGCAACTCGGAATCGATTGTCAACCACATTTGTCCGTGTTTATACGTTTGACTAATACAAATCGGCGAAACCATTACAGTATTATTACTGTAATCCAATGTAATTAATAATCATACCGTTTAACAGCTGTAATTGAATAGTTGACACGCTGATTGACGTCAAATAAATAGCCCAGTGTGAATACATCAGTGAGTTCGTTGAATTCTAATTTCTATATTTTATACGCGGCAAATTGTTATATTCAATTATAAACATAAAATAGGTAATAACAATTCATTAACGTATTAAATATTATGATATTAAAACGTATTTGTATATAAGTTTGACGTTTATGGTTTGACAAAATTATGAAGTTCGAACAATTTAAGTCACAAAATCTAAAAGTTCAGCTATATTATGTAACATCAATATGCCCAGCGGTATTTTATGGGTCAGGACATAATTCCTCAGAAAAAAGGAAGGATTGCAATCAGGTATTTTGAAAAAGAAAGTTCTTAGAAGGATTTTCATACCGTACAAGGATAGTCAAACAACCGGTGAATGGAGGAAAATGCATAATCAGGCAATCCAGGTCCTTTTTCAACACCATATAGCACTACAAAGAAATATCTTTCAGACTAAAACAATTGGCAAGACATGCGTTGAAAATAACATGAATCAATAATAAGTACTGTGATAGAAAGTAACCCTACAGAAAAATTACCTATGTGAAAACGTCGATTGAGATGAGAGGATTGTTTACCAGGGATGTAAGAGCAATAGAATCTAGAACATAATGGAGAGACACTGCAGAGGACACGAACAGATTGAGAACGATTTGCTTGAAGTCCTGGTCTTAAAGGTCGTTATTATCCTATGATGAAAAACGTAACAAAAATAAGTAATATTATAGTTATAATATATTGCATTAAGACATCAACTTCTGTTATTAAATATAAAATATATTTTAAAATGTTGAATAAAAAAAAGAAAAAGAAATTTAAATAGGTAACAGAAGAATTAATGAATGAATAGCAATTCATAATAATAATAACCAAATTATATTTATACTTGGTTTATAAAACTTTAAGTGTTTTAAAATAATATTTTCTACTTTTGTTATTTACATTTAGAATAACGAGAAGGTAAGGCAATTTTATTTTGTAAGTTACAACTTACTGTTAAGTTTAACTATACTAAAAATAGGCTCATACTAAAGATGATTTAAAAAAATATAATTCATTGTGAGTCTGGTTATTAATAACTTAAATAATATTTTAACATTATATTATTCAGATTTATTTTTAAAAATTATTCCATGATTGCAAACATCTTAAATAAAAATCAATACAGTTTTAGTAAAATGTTTATAATGTGTAAAATATTAAAATACACAAACATTGTAATTGTATATTTATAAGCTTTTTGTAGGTACTAAATTATTAAAAAAATTTTTTTTAATTAGTTTGAAATCCATCGTTAATATTTGAATATTAATACAAGTACCGGTACTTTCTAATTTAAATTCAAAAAATGATCATCCAATAGTTGTATTATATAGATACATTTTTGTTTTCAAATGTTTTAAGTTAAATTTATTAATGAACAACACTATAAAAACTAAGATAATTAAAAAACTATCCATATCATATTATTACAGGTATGCAATTTAGACAACATATTTTTTATATCCACCTAAATGTGTTTGAAAAACCGCTGAAGAAGCGAGTGGAACCTCGTTGGAAACTTTATTATTTATTAAATTTAGTCAGTGAGACAGCCAACGAAATTGAGACAAGAAAAATAATCGAACCATAAACCAATTTAAACAACAATCTTTCGAAAAATGCATAAATATTGTAGATATTTATGTAGGTATACTTACAACTGTACATCAGTAAATTCTAAATATAATTTGGAAGTTTATTTTTTATTATCTTTCAAAAATCCATTATGGAATATAAGCACAGGTTGTTGGTCTTATAATTAGTTGCACAACTATATTATGCTCCATCCTAAGACGTTTATACGGTAAAGCGTTTATTTTAAATTAATAATTGTGGTTTGTATGTCATTTGAAAACACACAATTTTACAATAGTTTATAAGTGTGTAAATCATAACAATTGATTATACATAGGTAATCAACATATTATGATCACAGTCAGCACCTGCGATAATAGGTGTTGACAGTAAACACGTTATTAGTAGGTACACCATTAATACAATTAAGGGATTTCATCATATTTTACAAGCAAGTTTATATTCGAGAGAACAAGTCGAACGAGCAGTTTATTGTTATACACCTTGTTGTAATGGGTAGAAAAATATGTATAAAAATTGCTCCTCTCTAATGTTAATCCCATGTTAAAAATATTATTGAAATTACTGATAACATTGTACATTTTAATAAAACTGGATGACTTTCTACCTAATAACCTACACAAACAAATGACGTTCGCATTTATTCAAAAGTTGTAATCGAAAAATTATAAAAACCGTTTTATGCGGAAACGTACATTCCTTAAGTAAACTTTAGTCAAATAGTAATATTATTATGACATACACAATACCGACAGTAGAATGTCGATTATTCACAGTAATTAATCTATTATTGTCATAGGCGAAGTCGGACAAAATCCCGGATGATTGAATTAATGTAGAACTAAACAACGAAAATAACTTGAACAATGATCGACCAAGTAGAATGGTCTACTCAAAAACATATTTCATATTATAATTAATTTATGACCCTGAATTATTATGACGGTTGAGGCCTTCGGGCAACAACTTTTTTTCTCCGTGTCTATACTTTTTAAGCTCTATTATTTTTCGTCCAAGATATTAGTAAATACTTGATCAGCTTATTTAATGTTCCCGGTTAATCGACGTTGTGGGTCCTCATGAGTAGATTGGCAGTAATGTGATAAACAGTTTCCTCCCGTTCCTGGTTTTTTTGAAAAAAGGTCCTTATGAATTGTGAATATAATAACAACTACTGTCTTATACAATAATAAAACAATAATAATAATAATCTGAAACAATACGATAAGTATTAATTATCTATTCGGGTAAAGTGAAGGGTTCGTCAGTAGGATAATAAAAATAGTTTTAACCTACTACAGTTCAACGTTTTGAATAGGTTCGTAGTACACTAGTATAAAATATAGGCGATAAAGCTTAACATTTAATCCAAATATTTTGAAAATAACATTGTGCATATTATAAAATATAATAATATAATATATTAATATATAAGATTGTAATAGTTTCTAGTCTCTACAAATAAAATTTTTGAATTCCAATGAAATAACTAAAATTGTTATTCTTTGTTTAAATATTTAGGTACCTGATAACGTCCGAATTTGAATTTCAAATGTCTAAAAAGACACACAATTGTTTTTATGTAATTTATATTTTTAGGCTTTATAGTAAAGTATGTACTTTATATTACGTTTTCAAGCCTCATCAATAGAAATTGCACATTTTATAAACTTTTAACAGCGAAATTATTTGTGAACGTTCTTGATGTTGACAACATTTGAATTTAAAATGCTAATAAAAAGAATTTGTGCTTACTTATTTTTAATACCAATTTTGTCTCTCGACGCCGCTTGACATACAATTTCTGATGTAGGGGGGTTGGTTTGAATAATAGACTCAACTGTTGTTAATGTGTAAGACAACTATATATTTCAAACATTTTAAAATAGCGGTACCCATTGTGTCTAAATTGAAGGTCTTTACTTTATTGAAGGGTTTGTGTTGTTTTTGAGGACTTCTTGATGACGTCCAAGACATTTTGTTTAAAATATTATCTACATAAATATATTATATGAACTACTATTGAGTTACTCAATGTGTTCAGTCACTCTGGAGCTGACTATAGCCGAAATGGAAAAGGAATCAATGGAGTTAGTTTTTTAAGCTCGAAAATAATAATCATAGAATATGCTGCAACGCGACCACTGCCAGGCTGAATCCAAATGAAGTTTTTGACTGATTACCGAGTGTAGTAATGGGGTGGGCGAGTGATGTTTAGAATGAAGTGAGTAAAAGTATATTATGAACTCGCTCAATCAAATACCGACCATAGATGGATGCTGGTTCCAAATTGCATGTCCACACTCGAGTATAGAAATCCATTAAAATCTATTAATCCCGTCTGGGTGCACGACCGCGTCGCTCGTGACAACAGAATACCCACATAATTTCTTATAAATTTCTCATGACACCACTGGCCCGGCTTATTCAGCCGAAATCGCTAACACCCGCAGACGCAATGTACCGGGTTCGACTTCGGCGACCTGAACATGACTGAGAACAGGACAAAGAAGATCGACTGGAGCACGACCTCACAGACCCTGATCTCACGTTCGTTAAGTGTATTCCAGTGGCATGTGCGTTTTATTTTCGAATAAACCACTTCCTTTGTCCGTTAACCATGCACAAACGTTTCTGAATTTGTTATCATATAAATAACAGTGAGCGTTAATTTAATAAGACTTATGTGCAAGCCCTAACCCGGCCGTCAGGATAACGGCTGCCGAGTTAAAATATTTTTCCTAGTCCTGCCGTTGTATGCGGTCATCACCATGACGGCGTCAGCTTGTTACATGTTTCGTAACAACTACAACCATTGCGAGGGTGAGTTTATCACGTCGTATTTACGCATACATATTATACTACCCTCGGGTACTAACTATAAAACCAAATCGATGTGATGTTTACTGTTGTACAATAATAATAATAATATAATATGTATTCTCCTTTTAGAAAGAGTGTGTAGGTGTACCTACGCTTATAGGCATTTCGTTATTTGTAACTATAGTTAAGCCATAAATAATAACACGTGTGTCGTGCTAGAATAACGATCAATATTTTTTTAACCCTTGTTATAGTTGTTAGTTTATTGTTATACGTCTAGCATTAACATCTTTATTTATTTATTTTATTAAGTAATGGCATCGACGTCTATAATGGTCATTAGCACGAAGGTTATTTAGTGGGTTTTAAACTATAGAAGAGAGGGTTAGAACAAGTGCATATGTGTCACTAAAACTTGGGTGGTCACCCATCCGGGAACAATTTACACCGGCTGATTCTTACCACAAAATACGTTTGTGACTGAGGTTAAACACCGTACCCCTACACTAGGCTATATTATACTGACATACTTAGTACTATATTATTATTTAAAATTATTTATCGAATATCGTTTTATATTAAATCAACAAAAACGCAAAATAATTGCTTCACATCGTTATTAATTTCTAACACGCAGTGATTTCGCTTTGACATACAAGTACAAACATTGACGTAGATTGGAATTCTAGAACAATCATCACAAACCACACAAATATTTATAAAACGTACACTATAGTATAATATAATATAATATAAATAGGTCATAAAATATTATGTGTCCGTTGATAATACCGACACTCAATATTTTGTTAAGTATGACAATTTGAAAAAAGTTCAATTACACGATATTAATATTATTTATACATTGATCTATTTAATGGACTTCACTGTAGGTTAATCCATCTGAAACTATCAATGTATAAGTCAATGCATAAAAAAAAAATATATATATTTAATCTAAATTAGTGTCTATACATATACTATTATACATATATTGTATTGACGTTTTTTTTGGTGACTAAACACCTTTAATAGTATTATGTACAGACGATTTGCATCTATATGTACAGGGTGTCACAGAAAGACATGACAAATGGAATATTTATATATCAATATATGTTTATAATTAAAACACACACGCGTCAAGTCACCGATAAATGGTGATTGGTGATATATATATGTATATATACTGCAGTGACGTCCCCTAGGTGAATATCATACTACATTTAATACTAGCATAATGATAGTAATACAACCATATCGGTATAGCTGCGTTATCAAAAACGATTCGTTTAAAACTTTTTCCTATGTATAGGTACGAAACATAAATCGTAAATAAACCCGAAATTGCTCAACCGCTGGTACGCCATCGTTGTTTATCCATAAATTCTCAAACCTTCTTTAACATATTATAATGTTGAGTATAAGTACCTGCAGCTGGGTATTATACCTGCGCATGCAACATATATAATAATCATAATAACAATATAATAATAATAATAATAATATATTGTAATAGAACGTTAAAACATTATGCGCGAATAACAATGCCGAAATGAATAGAATACACTTATAAATAATAAAAAATAATAATAAATTAATCACCAAACGGCGGTACACACACACGCTACGCGATCACATAACAACTTACTATTATCATACTGACACGTACCTACTATAGGTAAGTACTGCGTCGTTTCAGAGTATTTTTGAAATAGGGTAGTAAAATCGCATATAATAATTAATGATTAATCGTTATATAAAAAAAAACAACCGTATAATTCATCTAAAACGGCTTTATCAGCTATTAGTTGTAAAAACCGGGCAAGACTCGCTCCCTTGTTATAATTATTTAATTATTATTATGTCAAACGTATACTTTGCATAAAGTCTGATTTTTTTTTTTAAAACTATAGTTGGTTCAAAATAAATACCTATAACCATCGAGTAGAATATATTATGCTCAATGCTAATACCTATATATTGCTGCAATCCCCGCCCGTCGGCTACATAGAACTACACATGAATTCGATACGACCACCACCAGCCAGGCAGCCTTTTATATTTCAGTATTATATTAGATGCGTCCACTTACCGTAATAATATGTAGTACCTATGTAAATATCTAATATATTGAACAAGCGTGTAAAAAATGATATTATCTATAATGTAGGTATAATATTCAGGACATAATGCCCCGCGTCTTCACCGCTGTTGGGCAGACCCCGCTTCCATAGATACAACAAAAAGAGTCAAGTTGATGAACAAAATGGAAATTTATATTTTATACGTTCAATATTGTCGTTATTTTTACTGCCTATATCCTGACGTATATAGAATTTTAGACGATTAAAATTATGAAAAAAACTAAATTCAAATCAAGAAGAAAAAGTCACCTACTCGCTATAACATCTATAGAAAAATAAATTGCTCTCCGACTAAAATATAATGATATTATTGACATATTTGTTGATTTAAAAAGTATGATGGTTAATTAATGACAAACTTTTTTATTGTATTAGGCACCTACGGACTATATTCCAATTGTATTGACTATTAATTTATCAGTATTATTTTATTAAGTTTAAGTATATAATGTGGTATTAATTAATTTACTTATTAGTTACTCGTGTTTTTAAAAGTACAAAGTACTATATTTTTAAGCCTATAAGCCCATTTATACTTATGCATCATAATATTGTGCAAACGTGCAACTGACTGTAATGACATTTTTACTTTCACTATGCCCTGGGCCTAAAAAACCGTCAGGACGCCCCTGATAATATTAATTGAATAATATAGCAATCAAAATATTCTTATAGCACTACAAATCCGTGTGGAGTTTTTGGACTAGGTTTTTGTTTTTATTTCACGTATCGGTACAAATGCACACGGTGGTGCGTGAAACCTATAGCATATTCGTAAGGAACCACGTGCTGTCGTCCTTAGATAGATGCGGGGGATCACTCGTATAACTGTCCCACCCCAACAACGTCAGAACGAAAATAAATTAAATTGTTTTTTTGTCAATAAAGAAATAGTGAGAATCTTTCAACAGTATTAACTTTTTTCGCTACGTCTTAATGTTATATAAATACACATAAAACCATCAAAAGACCGTGGGTTGAGACGTTAAGTTCAAAACGAAGAAAAACAGTGGACATGCTTTTCGATTTTTCGAATTCAGCTGGTAGTTTCCGTCTGCAATGGCTTAACAATAGTTATTATTATTATACTACTACTACTGCACTATAATATGCTACTAATTGTTCAGCAAAACAAAATTTTCCATCTTATTTACCACTATATTGGAGTGAAATAATTCGTTTTGAACCGTCAGACACATATTATAACTGATGGTTTAATGTACTCAGACTCTATAGAATCAAACACCATATTATACCATACCAGTTAAGTGAAACCTTACAACTAGATCTCTTATCAATCATCATCAACTGCTGAAAGGAAAATAATATGTTTAAAATATAATTTAAGCCTTAATTAAATGTAAACCAAACACAAAACAAATGTATAATAATAAATAATATATTAGTAGCTGATATTTTTACGATCAATAAAAAAAAAATAAAAATTCATCTCGAAATGTTTTTAGGAATAAAAATCGAATTTTCTGATTTTTTTTACCTAAATATATGTAGATTTAAAATATAGATGTGATTCTTGAGTAATATACTATAAAAATCCAGTTCTTAATAAAAGCGCACTTGTCTGGTTGTTGCATTCATAGACTTTATAATACTAGACAAGAACTGTGTATAACAATACGATATTACGTTTTGCAGTGATGTACGCAGTGTCGCAACTATAAATAAAAGGCCCCAGGTGTGAGTTAAATTTTGGCACCTAACCTATAATAATAGGTCCTTTTGAGGGTGCCATGTAGGCTGTCTTTACTAAAATATACAACTATCCAAATCTATATATATATCTCACTCTACTACCCCGAACTACCGTGAGTACGAAAGATAGAGTAATCAAAAAGCGCACTCTATGTTGTTTCCATGTTGCACTCATTGCTGGTCCATAAGTAAAAGGTCGCGCTGAACTAATCAATTATTATTATTTTTTATGTTAAACATCAACTTCAAAGTAATTATCTTACAATTGTTTTTTTTAACTTAAACTTTTGTATAGGGGTTATGAACTGTGGTAGGGATAAGGTTGGTACGATAGGTTGTTTTTACGATTACTTACGGTTGTTATGTTAGGTAACAAACACGTGTATGTGTGGCAAGGTTTTTAATTACTACAAACCCCGCTGGTCACCCATCCGGGAGCTAGTAGCTGTGGCCGTTACTTACTCCCAGTCGCATTTTGCGACTGGTAGTAGCCAACGCGCAACGTCAAGCAACACATCTTACAATTATACAGTTTTACTTAGGTTATTTAAATACATTATAATATGGAGTGATATTTAGTTTGCATTATAATATAATATCTAGACTTAAATAATTACTAAAAAGTATCTAATTTCAACATTTCTAGCACAGTGCTTATTTTTTTGTTAACTACCCACACGGAGGCACACCCTTTGTTATGAACGTGAAACCATAACTCTACGTACAATAATAATCTACATGTTTTGTATAATTAAGTAGAAATAATAAATTCGGCAAAAGGAAATAAACAACTTTTGTTTTCCTCATAACACGGTCTTTTTAAGTTGGTTGTTACATGATTGGTGAATAATAATGAGATTATTATGAACAAAAGTTTCCAGACAAGATTACAATATCCGTCCGAAAAAAATATAAACCATACCATAGACCAGACAAAAAAAATGCAACCTAAGGGGTTCGTTCATTCTCCTCCCCTGTCCTCACTAGAAGCACCCCTATAGGATATTATATTCATATTATCTGGTCCCCACGCATAATATTATAATAATTCGAAAAACCGTATTAGTCATTTGGAAAAACTAAATAGTCGTTATAAGTTTTAAATTACACAGACACAAAACTTACAAGGCGTGTTGCATTAATATAAAAATTGATAGTAATATTTCATTCATATTATATTTATCGATGATAGGTAGTGTAACGAGGTCGGGGATGACCCGTTAAATATACGATATTCAGTGAAGAGTTTAGTTCTTTTGAATATATTTTAACCGTAGCTCGGGAGCATGAATGGTATTAGGATCTTAATATTACAAATAAATAACGATTGATCTAAATTATTATTAATACAAACAATTTATTAC